>JAWZYU010000008.1:19095100-19312100 GCA_038380435.1 Ryuthela nishihirai
AGAATTTTTAATCAGAGAAGGTAAAAAAAGATACCCATAAAAAACAACTGAAGGTTAAACTTCTGTCTCTTTTTTCTTTGTCCTTGCATCTTAGTAGAAGGTTTTGATCCATTTGTTACTGAAATGAACAAATGTATGTGTAAAAGATTTTGATTCCTTCCATATGTTTTAAATTGCCACAAAATGGGCACCAAAACAGATGTAAATACAGCATATATGTATAGATTTAATAGACATAATGTACTATCTTTATTGCCCGTCCTGTTTGAACTGTATAATGTTGAGTCTCTGTTACTATATTTTATTAATTGTAACAGATTAAAATTGTTCTCATACAACCTGGAATAATGTGAAATTACATGGATAATTCATGTTTTGTTTACTTAAGCTCAAATTATTGTATTTTTTATATATAATGTTATATTTGTTATTCATTGCGTTTTGCTGTGTGATGTGTTGAAGTACTTGACCATAGTGTATTATGCTAAGATCATAGTGTATTATGTGATCTTTTAAAAAACTTATTGACCATAGTGTATTATGCTAAGATCTTTTACAAATGGAAAATTTCTAAGTTACAAAAAATGCTGTTAATAGAAACTATTTAATGAAGAATATGAATTTGATTTTTTTTATGTATATTAGACCTTTCAAATGCATTATTATTGGATGGCTATATAAATTTCAGCTCAAACTGTTGCACTGGTTAATGCAGCCTAGCACATGTTATAGTTGAAGCAAGAAAGGTTTTTATAAAACAAAGAAATTTGAATGTTACAGCTCACACATGAATGCTACTATCAGTGTTTCCCCTATTCAGTGTGGGGGCGGGGGTGGCTCAGTCGGTAGCGCGCCAGGCTCGTAATCTGTAGTTCCCAGGTTCGAGTCCCAGCTGGGTCAGCGTTGAGATTTATCTCCGCAAAATTCCCCGCCCTGCCCACGGTCAGTAGGGGACACCGATGGGCTTGGAAAGGCCGTCTGTCCGTCGGATGGGACGTTAAGCCGTGGCCCCGTGTGCGGGAGAGCCATACCCTGTGCACGTTAAAAAACACGCTGGATGGCCTTGACGGGAGGCTACCATCTGTCTCCCAACAGCTGTTCCAGTGGGTCCCCTCCCCCAACCTTCTCTGAGCCTTCGGGGTCCATGTGACCTGGCCATTTAGCCCATGGTGTGCAAAAAAGGGCCGCTCAGAGGTAAAACAACCCACAACCCACAACCCCTATTCAGTGTGGGGGCGGGGGTGGCTCAGTTGGTAGCGCGCCAGGCTCGTAATCTGTAGTTCCCAGGTTCGAGTCCCAGCTGGGTCAGCGTTGAGATTTATCTCCGCAAAATTCCCCGCCCTGCCCACGGTCAGTAGGGGACACCGATGGGCTTGGAAAGGCCGTCTGTCCGTCGGATGGGACGTTAAGCCGTGGCCCCGTGTGCGGGAGAGCCATACCCTGTGCACGTTAAAAAACACGCTGGATGGCCTTGATGGGAGGCTACCATCTGTCTCCCAACAGCTGTTCCAGTGGGTCCCCTCCCCCAACCTTCTCTGAGCCTTCGGGGTCCATGTGACCTGGCCATTTAGCCCATGGTGTGCAAAAAAGTGCCACTCAGAGGTAAAACAACCCAACCCCTATTCAGTGTGTAGTTGAAATTGGAATAGGGGACGACCACTGAGTATTCCATTATTCAGGCAGATGAAAATGATTAAATTGACAACATTGCCTACTACAATTTAAATGCCAGGGATGGAGATAGTGCATATAAAATAAAATGAAGAAAAAGACGACCTCTCCTTCCTATTCAAGCTTTGTTTCAGTCCAGGCAAATAAGAACAACTAATTTTATGTTAAAATATTAGATACTTTTGCAGATTCATTTTTAACTGTGGTGTAGTTGTGCCCCTTTGAACATTTTACCAGTTGTGCTCAGACCGTTAGCTGCCTATCTGATGTCCCATCCGACGTTGTTTTTTAAATGTACATTCTCTAAAATGTTTCTTTTTTTGTGTTTCGTTTTCTATAATTGCATACATTATATTTTGATAAGATATAGAAGTACATGTTTTTATATTCAAGTGAAAATATAAAAAGTAACTAAGAATTTATTTGATTTACAGCATTCAGTACATAAAATATCATATAGTGGTATTTTCCAAAAAAAAAAAAATTCCGATACAAAATTTCATGTTTTGAAAATGAATATTAACATACAAAATAGTTTCCACTTAATGTAGTTACAATATCTTATTGGAAAATTAGTACTGCCGATCAGAATATCATAATCACATAATCCCATTCAAGTAAGGGGCGGGGGTGGCTCAGTCGGTAGCGCGCCAGGCTCGTAATCTGTAGTTCTCAGGTTCGAGTCCCAGCTGGGTCAGCGTTGAGATTTATCTCCGCAAAATTCCCTGCCCTGCCCTGCCCACGGTCAGTAGGGGACACCGATGGGCTTGGAAAGGCCGCCGTCCGTCGGATGGGACGTTAAGCCGTGGCCCCGTGTGCGGGAGAGTCATACCCTGTGCACGTTAAAGAACACGCTGGATGGCCTTGACGGGAGGCTACCATCTGTCTTCCAACAGCTGTTCAAGTGGGCCCCCAACCTTCTCTGAGCCTACGGGGTCCATGTGACCTGGCCATTTAGCCCATGGTGTGCAAAAAAGTGCTACTCAGAGGTAAAACAATCCAATACTGTCAGCAAAATGAATTGTTGAAATAAAAAAGCTTGTGTTTATGTAGAACAAGTGAGTGCACAAGTGCAGATGTCGAAGAATTGATTTGTAAGCATCGGAAATGCTTGTTGGCAGCTAAAAGAGCAGGAGACTAATCCAAGGTTGTAGATTTAAAGGGAAATTTTCTGCAGGCAGCCCATTTCACAGATAGGATAGCTTGAATTTTACTTGCCAGTGTGCTTAGGTTAAAAGATATTTACGAATATTCTAACCTAATCTGAAAGTGTGAGATAATATTTTCATGAAGTTCTTTTGTTGTACAACAGAATTTCAGGTAAATGTACTAATTAAGGGTTAACAGGTATAATAAGTGAATAAATCTAAGAGTTAATAATGCAGTATTGAATGATATTTAAGATACCTCAGCACATAGTTATCAATTTGTAGAAATTAATTCTATGCAGCTCATAAAAAAGTCCTTGTAACACAGCAGAATTTGAATTTAACTTCATTTTGGATAATATGACATATTACTAATCCAATTCATATATAAATATGTCATCAATGAGAACTAAGTTTGTTCAGTTAATATCTTGAAAATATATATGTATAGATGAGTATAACTTGCGTGATCAGATGAGCTGCCCACGCCATCATTCACGGCCATCAAATCCATTATAAAGAATGCATTACTGTGGCCATTGCAAAGACAATTTTGGTAAAAGTTTACTGAAACTCGGAAAGTTTTCCCATTTTGGTTAAAATTAATTATATTTATAAATAAATAAATAAATACCCCCTCAAGCAGCTGCTTGCCACAGAGGTCTGACAGGAGCCTGTCAGTTTAATATGCCATAGTAGAAGGTCTGTGAGGATGGCGGGACCTCAGCAGAAAAACAGCACACACAGCCATGCCTTAACCCAGGCCCCGTACTTACTAAATCTAATATACTTTTAATGAAAGAAAATAACTACATCTGTACCTAATAATTGAGAACCTTCCCCTGGAGAATTGAATAACTGGAACAGAGGTGGAAGAAATTTTTTAAGTAATGAAAGGAGCAAGAAAAACATAAACTACATTATTGAGGGAGAATATTCGTAGGAAAGATGCCTGAATAATTTCTAGTCTATTGCCATTCATTATTACCATCACTTCTCATGCCTCTCCATTTCAAAAAATTTTAGCTCCTGGCTGCGACATTGTACATTGCATGCTTTCTGAATGTTTTGTTATTTTAAAATATTTAGAGTCCTATTTTTTTTGTATTTCACATTTACTATACTTGATTTCTTGGATACATCCTTCACACAAAGTCAGAGCTTGATCATTTTTCCGGGCGGGGGTGGCTCAGTCGGTAGCGCGCCAGGCTCGTAATCTGTAGTTTCCGGGTTCGAGTCCCAGTTGGGTCGGCGTTGAGATTTATCTCCGCAAAATTCCCCGCCCTGCCCACGGTCACTAGGGGACACCGATGGGCTTGGAAAGGCCGCCGTCCGTCGGATGGGACGTTAAGCCGTGGCCCCGTGTGCGGGAGAGCCATACCCTGTGCACGTTAAAGAACACGCTGGATGGCCTTGACGGGAGGCTACTATCTGTCTCCCAACAGCTGTTCCAGTGGGTCCCCTCCCCCAACCTTCTCTGAGCCTTCGGGGTCCATGTGACCTGGCCATTTAGCCCATGGTGTGCAAAAAAGTGCCGCTCAGAGGTAAAACAACCCAACGTTAAAGAACACGCTGGATGGTCTTGACGGGAGGCTACCATCTGTCTCCCAACAGCTGTTCCAGTGGGTCCTCTCCCCAACCTTCTCTGAGCCTTCGGGGTCCATGTGACCTGGCCATTTAGCCCATGGTGTGCAAAAAAGTGCCGCTCAGAGGTAAAACAACCCAACCCAATTTGAACCAAAAAAGAAAAGTTATGGGTTGAAGAAGATAGTAAGAGGTTGAAGCAGAACAGCAAGATATCAGGATTCACTCGAAATGTTGAGATTTCTGACAATACAATATTTCATTATTTTTTTAAAGACTGTTATTGACATTTAGATGGAAAGTCTCACAAAGAAGCATGATTATATAATCTATACAATAATGTGAGATAATGCGAAGTAAATTTTGTAGTCATATAACAACTAATAGTTGTTCTTTCCAGGTTGAAATTTGTTATAAAGATTTGCAGAAGAGGGGTGTGCATCCATCGTATAGGTCACAAATTAGGATTTTTACATTAAGACTGCACTAGTTAAATATTCTGCAATATTCGCTTTATGCATTACTTCCAAGTTTGTGTTCCTAAATATAATGCTATATGTTATTATAGAAGAAAAGAAGTTTTTTTTAGCAGGACAGGCTCCTGTCAGACCTCTGTGGCAAGCAGCTGCTTGAGGGGGTATTTTTTTTAACTTCAAGGCAAACCAGGGGGATGGGTTGTTTTACAACTAAATGGCACACACTGACCAAATGACCAGGTCACAGGGGCCCTGGAAGGGTTGGGTTGTTTTACCTCTGAGCGGCACTTTTTTGCACACCATGGGCTAAATGTTCAGGTCACAAGGACCCCAAAGGCTCAGAGAAGGTTTGGAGAGGAGACCCATGTTGGGAGACAGATGGTAGCCTCCCGTCAAGGCCATGCAGCATGTTTTTTAACGTGCACAGGGTATGGCTCTTCCGTCACGGGGACACGGCTTAACGTTCCATCCGACGGACGGCGGCCTTTCGAAGCCCATCGGTGTCCCCTATGACCGTGGGAAGGACGGGGAATTTTGCGGAGATAAATCTCAACGCTGACCCAGCTGGGACTCGAACCTAGGAACTACAGATTACGAGTCTGGCGCGCTACCGACTGAGCCACCCCCGCCCCTTTGCGAAGGGAATACACTGCGCAGTTAGCAGACGGCGTGTTTAATGTGCACAGGATATGGCTCTCCTGCACACAGAGCGATCGTATCTCATCCTATGTGTTGGACGTTAGACTATCATCTGCTTTATAGGAGACCCACTATTCAGAGAATATGCTGGATGACCTTGATAGGATGCTTCCAGGCGCGCGGATCTAGAAAAATAAGGGGGGGGGGGGGTTGCAGGAGCAAGCTTTGAACAAGTGTCCTCAGAGAAACCTCTGAGTTGGGGGGTTGGTTGTTTTACCTCTGAGCGGCACTTTTTTGCACACCATGGGCTAAATGGCCAGGTCACATGGACCCCGAAGGCTCAGAGAAGGTTGGGTGAGGGGACCCACTGGAACAGCTATTGGGAGACAGATGGTAGCCTCCCGTCAAGGCCATCCAGCGTGTTCTTTAACGTGCACAGGGTATGGCTCTCCCGCACACGGGACCACGGCTTAACGTCCCATCCGACGGACGGCGGCCTTTCCAAGCTCATCGGTGTCCCCTACTGACCGTGGGCAGGGCGGGGAATTTTGCGGAGATAAATCTCAACGCTGACCAAGCTGGGACTCGAACCTGGGAACTACAGATTACGAGCCTGGCGCTCTACCGACTGAGCCACCCCCGCCCCAAAACCTCTGAGAAAAGTGTCTCTCAGAGGTAAAACAACCCAACTTTTTTATGTCTTTGCCATGAATTGCATAAAAAATGCCTATATTCAGGTGCATTCGGTATTAAGGTACGGCATAACCTTCCTATAAGAGATGGCGCCACTGTTTCCTTGATGAAATGCTGTGTTGACCATTTCATTGTAATGGGACTCACTTTCAGTTTTGAATATTATCAATATTATGTTATTTTGTGTCAACAGTATAAATTCTTGTGATATTCTTTACTTCTAAAAACGCCTGAAACGTATACACTGCTTGGGCAAATCATTATGAATTGTGTGTGTATCATGGTACAGTCCCAGAGTTCAAAGTTTTCTATTCTCATTGAAATGTGTTTAGAAGTGTTTTGCCGTATAATTCGTGCCAACAAACGCCTGTCTCTCGCATTTGCTTTTTGATTTTTGAGACCACGGCCATTCTCTATACACTTGAGATAATGTTTCCCCGGAATTTTTTCTGAGTTCCACGTGGCGGGGGTAGTGCGCCAGGCTCATAATCTGCAGTTCCCAGGTTCGAGCCCCTTCTGGATCAGCGTTGAGATTTATCTCTGCAAAACTCCCCCGCCCTGCCCCTGACCTCTGTTAGTAAAGGACACCAATAAGTTAAAGTCGCCATGTACCCCGAAGGCACAGAGAAGGTTGGGGGAAAGGGACCCACTGGAACAGCTGTTGGGAGACAGATGGTAGCCTCTCGTCAAGGCCATCCAGCGTGTTCTTTAACGTTGGGTTGTTTTACCTCTGAGCGGCATTTTTTTGCACACCATGGGCTAAATGGCCAGGTCACATGGACCCCGAAGGCTCAGAGAAGGTTGGGGAGAGGACCCACTGGAACAGCTGTTGGGAGACAGATGGTAGCCTCCCGTCAAGGCCATCCAGCGTGTTCTTTAACGTGCACAGGGTATGGCTCTTCCGCACACGGGGCCACGGCTTAACATTCCATCCGACGGACGGCAGTCTTTACAAGCCCATCGGTGTACCCTACTGACTGTGAGCAGGGCGGGGAATTTTGTGGAGATAAATCTCAACGCTGACCCAGCTGGGACTCGACCTGGAAACTACAGATTACGAGCCTGGCGTGCTACCGAATGAGCCACCCCGCCCCCTTGTCCGGGAGCGCCATACACCGTGCACGTTAAAGAACACAGTGATGGCCTTGACGAGGCTACCATCTGTCTCCCAACAGTTATCCAATGAACCCCATCGCCCCCTAAACTTCTCTAGGTCCTTATGACCTGGTCATTTAACCCATTGTGTGCAAAAAAAGTGCAGCTCAGAGGTAAAACAACCCAACTCTGAGTTCCATTACGGATGCTCCTGCCCATCGCGCTCCAACAATGAGTCCCCTAATGAAATCAGCCAGATTAGCTTTCTTATCCATGTCGTACTTGGCTGTGATACCGTTGAATACTTAGGTCACTAAAAAAATGTGGGGCGGGGGTGGCTCAGTCGGTAGCGCGCCAGGCTCGTAATCTGTAGTTCCCAGGTTCGAGTCCCAGCCGGGTCAGCGTTGAGATTTATCTCCGCAAAATTTCCCCGCCCTGCCCACGGTCAGGAAGGGACACCGATGGGCTTGGAAAGGCCGCCGTCCGTCGGATGGGACGTTAAGCCGTGGCTCCATGTGTGGGAGAGCCATACCCTGTGCACGTTAGAGAACACGCTGGATGGCCTTGCCGGGAGGCTACCATCTGTCTCCCAACAGCTGTTCCAGTGGGTCCCCTCCCCCAACCTTCTCTGAGCCTTCGGGGTCCATGTGACCTGGCCATTTAGCCCATGGTGTGCAAAAAAGTGCCGCTCAGAGGTAATCCAATCCAATCCCCTTATGAAATCAGCCAGATTAGCTTTCTTATCCATGTCGTACTTGGCTGTGATACCGTTGAATACTTAGGTCACTAAAAATGTACATATATTGGCATGTTTCATGGGACTTCGCGCACGATTCGGTGGTTCAATTTCGCCAGGCAGTTTAGGAAATAAAATTGATAAGTCTTTAAGTCTTCACAATGGGTTTGCATTCCTAAATACAAATGCAATAATCAGGAGGAGCCCTCCCTAAAAAAAAGCGGAAAAGGACCCTGAATGATTTTCTAAGGACTCGATGTTCTCCTCTTCTTTTGCTAAAACACACTGAATATTCAATTATGTATTTTATGTTTCAATGCTACATGAGGCACAAAACATAGTAATGGTTGCACGCCGCCTAGTGTAGATCAAATTGTAAAGTTAAAAATCCATGTTACTGTTAATTGTACAATATCTGCTTCATTTATACGTGAAATATTGTGGACGATGTTTGTAAAACTGTAGCCTGAAATTGTAAAAATTTAGCCGACACAAATGCAGTACAGAGAACCACTGAGGGTAGAGGTTTTACTACCGTTATTTTGCCAGACAGTGTTGTTATTCTGTTGGTATATGTTTTCTATATCATTTAGTGGTCATTATGTACATAAAACCGGTGTACAGCAGAGGAATTGTAAATAATGAATCAAATATATCAGTCATTGAAAACAAAAAGTGTGATTTTTTTTTTCGTTGTGTTGACTATCTGAATACTTTTGTCTTGACTGTAAAATTTTTTGTATTTTTGACGTTATTTTGTGATTTTATAGCAGTGCTACAGGAAGACGTGGGTCGAATCCCACCCATGGTGAAACCATTTTTTTTTTACAGCTTACTATTTCATGAGTCCCATTTCTATAGAACATCGGTGATACTTTACTACTGAGGTTTCAACTTATTTGATATTTAAAGTGGAATGACATTTTTACAGATGCAACGCAGTTGTAGAAAATAGATTGAGCAACAACGTTAGAAATACATTACCAAAATATTAGATATTTTTCATGTTTATGTGAGTGGAAATGTAACTTCTCAATATGTTCATTTTAATGAAAAAAATCCGACTAAAGATAAAAGACCATAATCAAATCTATTTAAATCTCGATTTTCAACAATATTCCAGTGGGTCCTCTCCCCAACCTTCTCTGAGCCTTCGGGGTCCTTGTGACCTGGCCATTTAGCCCATTGTGTGAAAAAAGTGACGCTTAGAGGTAAAACAACCCAATGGTAAAGAACACGCTGGATGGCCTTGACAGGAGGCTACCATCTGTCTCCCAACAGCTGTTCCAGTAGGTCCCCTTCCTCAATCTTCTCTGAGCCTTCGGCGGTCCTTGTGACTTGGCCATTTAGCCCATTGTGTGCAAAAAAGTGACAGAGGTAAAACAACCCAACGTTAAAGAACACGCTGGATGGCCTTGACGGGAAGCTACCATCTGTCTAACAGCTGTCCTGTAGGTCCCGTCCCTAAACGGGGCAGAGATGGCATAGTCGGTAGCGTGCCAGGCTCGTAATGTGCACTTCCCAGGTTCAAGTTCCTGCTGGGCCAGCGTTGAGATTTATCTCCACAAAATTCTCGATCCTGCCCTCGCTCAGAGGACACCGATGGGCTTGAAAAAGGCCGCCTTCCGTCGGATGGGAAGTTAAGCCATTGCTCCTTGTGCGGGAGAGCCATATCCTGTGCACGTTAAACATGCTGGATTTCCTTGACGGGAAGCTTATCATCTGTCTCCTAACAGCTATTCATTGGGTCCCTTCCCCAAACGAAAAATTCCCGCCCTGCCCACGGTCAGTAGGGGACATCGATGGGCTTGGAAAGGCCACCGTCCGTCGGATGGGACGTTAAGCCGTGGCCCCGTGTGCGGGAGAGCCATACCCTGTGCACGTTAAAGAACGCTGGATGGCCTTGACGGGAGGCTACCATCTGTCTCCCAACAGCTGTTCCATTGAGTCCTCTCCCACAACCTTCTCTGAGCCTTCGGTTATCTCCGCAAAATTCCCCGCCCTGCCCACGGTCAGTAGGGGACACCGATGGACTTGGAAAGGCCGCCGTCCGTCGGATGAGACGTTAAGCCGTGGCCCCGTGTGCGGGAGAGCCATACCCTGTGCACGTTAAAGAACGCTGGATGGCCTTGACGGGAGGCTACCATCTGTCTCCCAACAGCTGTTCCAGTGGGTCCCCTCCCCCAACCTTCTCTGAGCTTTCGGGGTCCATGTCACCTGGCCATTTAGCCCATGGTGTGCAAAAAAAGTGCCTCTCGGAGCTAAAATTACCCAATCTTCCAGCAACCTTCTTGGAGTCCTTGTGGCCTGGCCATTTTTTGCTAAATATTAATAAAAATTTATATAACAGAGGTCTACCATTCCTCACAGATATCTTTTATGACATATTACCACTGATATTACAGTGACGCTCCTCTCGTACTTCTGGCTGTGTGACGGGTTCTTACCTGCTCTCTCGGCGTCCTTTTCAAACAGAACTCTTCAAAGATAGTTATATCCAGACTTGTTGCGACATTTGTCAACATCTACACGCTCTTGGATTGCTGCCAGATTTATTGCACTGCTTGTTGAAAAGCCTCTTCTATGTTTGCACCTTTCATTATCATTTTGCTAAAAAAATGGGGGCGTGGGTTTGGCTCAGTCAACGCTTAGAAGGCCGTACAACTAAGTTATGACGTCAGCATGGGTATGTTTAAAATATAAACATATCTTAAATATTCGTTTCTATTATTATTACTGATGGATTTTATATTAATCTCTTTACCAATGTTTATTTACGAATATACCTTTCTTGAAGCAAAATTATTAGTATTTATTACCATTATCATAACTCTAATACATAGGAATAATTTTTTGTAAAACAGTTATATTTATAAATAAACACTAGTAGTTGGGTTGGGTTGTTTTACCTCTGAGCGGCACTTTTTTGCATACCATGGGCTAAATGGCCAGGTCACATGGACCCCGAAGGCTCAGAGAAGGTTGGGGGAGGGGACCCACTGGAACAGCTGTTGGGAGACAGATGGTAGCCTCCCGTCAAGGCCATCCAGCGTTTTCTTTAACGTGCACAGGGTATGGCTCTCCCGCACACGGGGCCACGGCTTAACGTCCCATCCGACGGACGGCGGTCTTTCCAAGCCCATCGGTGTCCCCTACTGACCGTGGGCAGGGCGGGGAATTTTTGCGGAAATAAATCTCAACGCTGACCCAGCTGGGACTCGAACATGGGAACTACAGATTATGAGCCTGGTGCGCTACCGACTAAGCCACCCCCTCCCCAATGAACATTAGTAGAATTAGTATTAAAATCTACCAGTAAAAAGTAACAGAAATGTATATTAAAGTCTAGATTTTAGGACTATTCTACTATGGCATATAAACTGACAGGCTCTTGTCAGACCTCTGTGGCAAGCAGCTGCTTGAGGGGGTATTTATTTTTTATTTATTTATGACGACGTCATAGCTTTGTTGTAAGGCCTTTTCAGGAAGTATTGATTCAGTCGGTAGCGCGCCAGGTTCCGTAATCTTCAGTACCTAGGTTCGAGCCCACCTGTTGCATCCTTGAGATTAATCTCTGCTAACTCCTGCCTTTCGGTCAGAAAGTGGACGCTATTGGGCTTGTTCAAAAAACGCCGTCCATCGGATGGGATGCTCTGCGGCACTAGAAATGAGTTCAAGCGCGGTTACTGAATATATTTCAACCATTTCTTGTAATTGAAAAAAAAAGTAAAAATCGTATGATAGTCGTGATTCTGGGCGACCGACATGTGTGATATCATCAGTGAGAGAAATTGTCAGTTTTCTTGTGATCCACAGGGGCGGGGGTGGCTCAGTCGGTAGCCGCCAGGTTCGAGTCCCAGCTGGATCAGCGTTGAGATTTATCTCCGCAAAATTTCCCCGCCCTGCCCACGGTCAGTAGGGGACACCGATGGGCTTGGAAAGGCCGCCTCCCGTCGGATGGGACGTTAAGCCGTGGCCCCGTGTGAGGGAGAGCCATACCCTGAGCACGTTAAAGAACACGCTGGATGGCCTTGACGGGAGGCTACCATCTGTCTCCCAACAGCTGTTCCAGTGGGTCCCCTCCCCCAACCTCTGAGCCTTCGGGGTCCATGTGACCTGGCCATTTAGCCCATGGTGTGCAAAAAAGTGCCGCTCAGAGGTAAAACAACCCAACCCGAAAGCTCGGAGAATATTGGGGGAGGAGACCAACTGGAACAGCTGTTGGGAGACAGATGATAGCCTCCCGTCAAGGCCATCCAGCGTGTTCTTTAACGTGCGCGGGGTATGACTCTCCCGCACACGGAGCCACGGCCTAACATCCGATACCACAGACGGCGGCCTTTCCAAGCCCGAATAGGTTATATTTTCTATTCGAAGAATCTCTTAGTTGGGAAACTTTTTGTGTTCTGGTGATTTGTGTGCAAAAGGGCCCCTCAGATGTTAACCAAACATAACCAACCCACGTAAAATTACTCTTTTTAACCTCCACACTGTACTAGGTGAAAACGTGTTTGGGTCGTTTTACCTCTGAGCGGCATATTTTTTTCCACACAATGGGCTAAATGGTCAAGTTACAAGGACCCTGAAGGTTCAGAGAAGGTTGGTGGGAGGGACACTGGAACAGCTGTTGGGAGATACAGGGCCGCCGAGAGAATTTATGGGCCCCTATGTAATATTATGCTCGTGGCCCACCCTTGAAAACTTTTTATCTTTACAAATCATTAATAGCAATTATTCTGGACACAATGATGACATACAGAGGAAAAAAAGCCTGTTGCGCAGTCAGGCATGCAAAAACATAGGCCTACACAGTTTGTGTCACATAAAACTTTTTAGCATAGGATCGATATATAGCCTAACTAAGAATAATTTTTGTAAGAAAAAGTAGAGTCACTTAATCTGACGGGCCCCTATGCACTAGTCCCCCTTGCCCCCCCCCCTGTTGGCGGCCCTGGGGAGATATGGTATCCACTTGAACGTGCACGGGGTATGGCCACAGCGTCACATCCGACGGTTCCAAGCCCATTGGTGTCTTCTACTGAGAGAGGTGGAGTTTTCAGAAGTTATATCTCAACGCTAGCCCAGAAAGGACACTACAAGTTAGAGACATGCTGGATAGCTTTGATTTCCATACATTCTAACAGCTGTTACAGTGTTATCCTTCCGTATCGAATCCTCAGTAATTGGGGCGGTGGTGGCTCAGTCGGTAGCGCGCCAGGCTTGTAATCTGAAGTTCCCAGGTTCGAATCTCAGCTGGGTCAGCGTTGAGATTTATCTCCGCAAAATTCCCCGCCCTGCCCACGGTCAGTAGGGGACACCGATGGGCTTGGTAAAGGCCGCCGTCCGTCGGATGGGACGTTAAGCCGTGACGCCGTATGCGGGAGAGAGCCATACCCTGTGCACGTTAAAGAACACGCTGGATGGCCTTGACGGGAGGCTACCATCTGTCTCCCATCAGCTGTTCCAGTGGATACTCTCCCCTAACTTTCTCTGAGCCTTCGGGGTCCATGTAACCTGGCCATTTAGACCATGGTGTGCAAAAAAGTGCCGCTCAGAGGTAAAACAACCCAACCCAATCCTCAGTAATTGGGGTCCTTGTAACCTTGCTCTTTAGCCCATTTTGTGCACATAAGCGCTGCTCAGTAGTAAAAGAACCCATAACATGCGAAATTAGTTAATTTCTTAATTCATTATACACGTTATATGCATATCAGTTCATAAACACGAGTTCCATATTATGTCAGTGGGAATCTAACATCGATGATCTATAACTTCTAAAAAATGATTTTAATGAAAAAATGTGACTGAAAATAATAAAATTTTCAAACCTCGATTTTCAACAATATTCGTTCAGAATCTAAAGAATTATGGAAGCTGGAATATTTAACAATATCTTGTGCAAACTTCAAAAATGTATATTAAATGACTCTAAACAATGCTTATTATTTAAGCTTTAATTTCTGAGGTAAATTCTTATAACTCTTTACTGTTGTGAAATATTCTATGGTGTTCATACGATCTCACAATCAACCACAAATTATGACGATCAACAGAGTCGAAAGCCTCTTTGAAATCAACAAAGCTAGCAACCAAAGGTTTCTGAAACTCTAAACATTTCTCAAGAATCTGCCTAAGTGAAAATATCTGATCTACACATCCCCTACCACTTCTGAATCCACATTGCTCATCACGCAATTGACTGTCAACCAGATTCTTAATTCTATTAAGCACAATCATGGAAAGAACTTTACCTGGAACAGAGTGTAGGCTAATACCTCTATAGTTATCGCAAGAACTGCGATCACCTTTTTTGAAAATAGGGATAATAATAGCTCTGGTAAAATCCTTAGGAACCATATGGGCATGGAAAGGCCGCCGTCCGTTGGATGGGACGTTAAGCCGTGGCCCCGTGTGCGGGAGAGCCATACTCTGCGCACGTTAAAGAACACGCTGGATGGCCTTGACGGGAGGCTACCATCTGTCTCCCAACAGCTGTTCCAGTGGGTCCCCTCCCCCAACCTTCGGGGTCCATGTGACCTGGCCATTTAGCCCATGGTGTGCAAAAAAGTGCCGCTCAACCTATTTTGAAAATAGGGATAATAATAGCTCTGGTAAAATCCTTAAATTGGTTTTTTTTACCTCTGAGCGGCACTTTTTTGCACACAATGGGCTAAATGGCCAGGTCACATGGACCCGAAGGCTCAGAGAAGGTTGGGGGAGGGGATCCACTAGAACAGCTGTTGGGAGACAGATGGTAGCCTTCCGTCAAGCCCATCCAGCGTGTTCTTTAACGTGCACAGGGTATGGCTCTCCTACACACGGGGCCACGGCTTAACGTCCCATCAAGGACGGCGGCCTTTCCAAGCCCATCGGTGTCCCCTACTGACCGTAGGCAGGGCGGGGAATTTTTGCGGAGATAAATCTCAACGCTGACCCAGCTGGGACTCGAACTTGGGAACTACGGATTACAGGCCTGGCGCGCTATCGACTGAGCCACCCCCGCCCCAAAATCCTTAGGAACCATGCCTTTATCATAAAAGATATTCAAAATTTCAGTCATCCAAGTGATAACTGAAACATTCCCAGCTCTAAAAATCGAGATTTCAATAGATCTGATTATGATCTTTATCCTCAATCACATTTTCCATACTTTAGAGGGGTGGCTCGATTGTGTGCTAGGCTCATAATCTGCAGTTCCCAGATTCGATTCCGACCTGGAGCAGTGTTGTTTATTTCCGCAAAATCCTCGCTCTTCCCTTGGTCAATAGGGGACACCGTTGGGTATGGAAAGGCTGCCGTCCGCTGGATAAAATATTAAGCCGTTGTACTGTGTATAGGAGAGCTGTACTCAGTGTACCTAAAAAACACTGGTTGACCTTGATAGCAGGCTACCATCTGTCTCCTAACAGCTTCCAATGGTCCCCACCTTTTCTGAGCCCTCGGGGTCTTTGTGATTTGGCCCACTATGTGGAAAAAAAACAATGCCGCTCAGATGTAGAACAGCCTAGCGATCTGGAATCTGCAGCGGTGGCACGCCAGGCTCGTAATCGGCAATTCCCAGGTTCGAGTCCCAGCTGGGTCAGCGTTGAGATTTATCTCCGCAAACCCCACCCTGCCCACGGTCAGTAGGGGACACCGATGGGCTTGGAAAAGCCACCGTCCGTCGGACGGGACGTCAAGCCGTGGCCCCGTGAGCAGGAGGGCCATGCCCTGTGCTCGTTAAAGAACACACTGGATGGCCTTGACAGGAATTTACCATCTGTCTCCCAACAGCTGTTCCAGTGGGTTCCCTCCCCCAACCTTCTCTGAGCCTTTGGGGTCCATGTGACCTGACCATTTAGTCCATTGTGTGCAAAAAAGTACCGCTCAGAGGTAAAACAACCCAACGTTAAAGAACACACTGAATGGCCTTGACGGGAAGCTACCATCTGTCTCCCAACAGCTGTTCCAGTGGGTCCCCTTCCCCAGCCTTCGGGGTCCACGTGATCTGGCCATTTAGCACATGGTGTGCAAAAAAGTGCCGCTCAGAGGTAAAACAACCCAGCCTTCACATGAGGCTACCATCTGTCTCCTAACAGCTGTCCAATGAGTCCCCATCTCCCAACCTTCTCAGAGCCCTCGGGGTCTTTGTGACTTGGCCATTTACCCCACTGTGTGGGTGCGGGGGTGGCTCAGTCCGTAGCGCGCCAGGCTCTCTTTGAGGCATATCCCTCTTTGAACCGCCAGGCTCGTAATCTGTAGTTCCCAGGTTCGAGTCCCAGCTGGGTCAGCGTTGAGATTTTTCTCCGCAAAATTCCTCGCCCTACCCACGGTCAGTAGGGGACACCGATGGGCTTGAAAAGGCCGCCGTCCGTCGGATGGGACGTTAAGCAGTGGCCCCGTGTGCGAGAGAGCCATACCCTGTGCACCTTAAAGAACACTCTGGATGGATTTAACGGGAGGCTACCATCTGTTCCAGTGGGTCCCCTCCCCAACCTTCTCTGAGGCTTCGGGGTCCTTGTGACCTGGCCATTTAGCCCATGGTGTGCAAAAAAGTGCCGCTCAGAGGTAAAACAACCCAACCCCACTGTGTGGAAAAAAACAGTGCCCCTCAGATGTAGAACAGCCAGCGATCTCGAATCTGCAGACTGTTTAACCTCAGTGTATTCACGGAATAACTGCAAACATTGCACATTTGAGGCTCACCCATCATCGCATTCATGACGGCAGACAACTCCACAACTAGCATCAAACTTCTCAAGTTTAAGGTCGAAACCTTGGCTAGATTTCCCCCTATAATCACGAAGTGTTCGCATCCAGCCAAGTGTTTCCCTCTTGCACTGTGGAGGAGCTCATCTCGCTAAGCCACTGCCTGCAAGTAAGCCATCAACAGTCTCCACCGCTAAGCATCCAAAATAACGCTCAGTGCTGAAAACAAGGCCACTACACTAAACTCAAAACTCTCGCTACGGAAACAAAGAACAGGGGCACCTAAGATTACACCGACAGCCAGACCAGCTGGCGACGCGTGCTGGGAGACCTAACGTTCGTGGCCGCGAATTTTGCCTTGTGTGGGATGGCCTTCACGGTGAAATGTTCGCTGGGCGTGCAAATTAGGTCAGTGTTCTGTTGTGGTTGGCAGAGTGAGAACTTGTGAAGTTAAGCACAGAGAGAGGCCAAACATATGGAATATGTTACTCTAGAAGAAAATGGGATAATTGGAAAGAAGTTGAGTTGTTTTACCTCTGAGCGGCACTTTTTTTGCACACCATGTGCTAAATGGCCAGGTCACATGGACCCCGAAGGCTCAGAGAAGGTTGGGGGAGGGGACCCACTGGAACAGCTGTTGGGAGACAGATGGTAGCCTCCCGTCAAGGCCATCCAGCATGTTCTTTAACGTTGGGTTGTCTTACCTCTGAGCGGCACTTTTTTGCACACCATGGGCTAAATGACCAGGTCACATGGACCCCGAAGGCTCAGAGAAGGTTAGGGGAGGGGACCCACTGGAACAGCTGTTGGGAGTCAGATGGTAGCTTCCCGTCAAGGCCATCCAGTGTGTTCTTTAACGTTGGGTTGTCTTACCTCTGAGCGGCACTTTTTTGTATACCATGGGCTAAATGGCCAGGTCACATGGACCCCGAAGGCTCAGAGAAGGTTGGGGGAGGGGACCCACTGGAACAGCTGTTAGGAGTCAGATGGTAGCCTCCCGTCAAGGCCATCCAGTGTGTTCTTTAACGTTGGGTTGTTTTACCTCTGAGCGGCACTTTTTTGTATACCATGGGCTAAATGGCCAGGTCACATGGACCCCGAAGGCTCAGAGAAGGTTGGGGGAGGGGACCCACTGGAACAGCTGTTAGGAGTCAGATGGTAGCCTCCCGTCAAGGCCATCCAGTGTGTTCTTTAACGTTGGGTTGTTTTACCTCTGAGCGGCACTTTTTTGTATACCATGGGCTAAATGGCCAGGTCACATGGACCCCGAAGGCTCAGAGAAGGTTGGGGGAGGGGACCCACTGGAACAGCTGTTAGGAGTCAGATGGTAGCCTCCCGTCAAGGCCATCCAGTGTGTTCTTTAACGTTGGGTTGTTTTACCTCTGAGCGGCACTTTTTTGTATACCATGGGCTAAATGGCCAGGTCACATGGACCCCGAAGGCTCAGAGAAGGTTGGGGGAGGGGACCCACTGGAACAGCTGTTGGGAGACAGATGGTAGCCTCCCGTCTAGGCCATCCAGCGTGTTCTTTAACGTTGGGTTGTCTTACCTCTGAGCGGCACTTTTTTGCACACCATGTGCTAAATGGCCAGGTCACATGGACCCCGAAGGCGCAGAGAAGGTTGGGGGAGGGGACCCACTGGAACAGCTGTTGGGAGACAGATGGTAGCCTACCGCCAAGGCCATCCAGCGTGTTCTTCAACGTTGTGTTATCAGCACTTTTTTGCGTCAAAAACCGTCAAGGCCATCCAGCGTGTTCTTTAACGTGCACAGGGTATGGCTTTCTCGCACACGATGCCACGGCTTAACGTCCCATCCGACGGACAGCGGCCTTTCCAAGCCCTTCGGTGTCCCCTACTGATTGTGGGCCGGGCGGAGAGTTTTGCAGAGATAAATCTCAACGCTGACCTAGCTGGGACTCAAGCCTGGGACCTGAAGATTACGAGCCTGGAGTAGGGTGGGGGTGGCTCAGTCGGTAGCGCGCCAGGCTCGTAATCTGTAGTTCCCAGGTTCGAGTCCCAGCTGGATCAGAGTTGAGATTTATCTCCGCAAAACTCCCCGTCCTGCCCACGGTCAGTAAGGGACACCGATGGGCTTGGAAAGGCCGCCGTCCGTCGGATGGGACGTTAAGCCGTGACGTTAAAGAACACGCTGGATGGCCTTGACGGGAGGCTACCATCTGTCTCCCATCAGCTGTTCCAGTGGATACTCTCCCCCAACTTTCTCTGAGGCCTCGGGGTCTATGTGACCTGGCCATTTAGCCCATTGTGTGCAAAAAAAGGCCGCTCAAAGGTAAACCACCCCATTCACCTTACTACGGACCGAGGGCGGGGAGGTTTGCGAGATAAATCTCAATTCTGGCTGAAGTTGTACTTGAACATGGGAACGGAAGATTACGATCTTAGCGCGCAATCGGAACTGAGCCACCCTCTGAACAGGTCTCTTTTAAAAGGAACACTCTCGTAACTTTGTTCCGATCTTTTTTACTCTTTTTTATGGAAGAAATGTTCTTATTTGTTCCTTTTTTTAACTTCTAAAAATGTTTTGTTCTACAGTATTTTAAAAAAAATAAATACCCCCTGAAGAAGCTGCCTGTCAGTTTATATGCCATAGTAAGTCTGTGAGGATGGCAGGACCTCAGCAGAAAATCAACACAAACATTCCTGCCTTACCCGGGGCTCGAACCGAGGCGCAATTGGAAAGAACTGATCAGTATCCAAGCGCGCTAACCACGGGCACGACACAAACTTTTGTTAATATTTTATAAATTGTTAAAAACATTTCAAATTATTGAACGAATCTTATTAAAACAGAATATTTAAAGACTGAATCCAAATTATCATATTCAAATGACATTTGAATATGGCATTTACTTTCTCGTATCATATGGTCAAAATGTTTCATCGAAAATTTACTTAAAGCAAGCGTCAGATGTATCGCTGAGATGCAAAATATTGTTGCATATTTGGTGTTACGGTTTTGTAGTAAAAAAAAACATTTTAATAAAGGCCGCTGTCCGTCGGATGGGACGTTAAGCCTTGGCTCCTTGTGCGGGAGAGCCATACCCTGTGCACGTTAAAGAACACGCTAGATGGCCTTGACGGGAGGCTACCATCTGTCTCTCAACAGCTGTTCCAGTGGGTCCCCTCACACAATTTTCTCTGAGCCTTCGGGGTCCATGTGACCTGGTCATTTAGCCCATGGTGTGCAAAAAAGTTCCCCTCAGAGGTAAAACAACCCAACGTAAAGATCACACTGGATGGCCTTGACGGGAGGCTACCATCTGTCTCCCAACAGCTGTTCCAGTGGGTCCCCTCCCCCAACCTTCTCTGAGCCTTCGGGGTCCATGTGACCTGGCCATTTAGCCCATGGGGGTATTTATTTATTTATTTATGTGAAAAAGTGGTGCTCAGAGGTAAAACAACCCAACGTTAAAGAACACGCTGGATGACCTTGACGGGAGGCTACCATCTGTATCCCAACAGCTGTTCCAGTGGGTCCCCTCCCCCAACCTTCTCTCAGCCCTCGGGGTCCTTGTGACCTGGCCATTCAGCCCACGGTATGCCAAAAAAAGTGGTGCTCAGAGGTAAAACAACCCAACGTTAAAGAACACGCTGGATGACCTTGACGGGAGGCTACCATCTGTATCCCAACAGCTGTTCCAGTGGGTCCCCTCTCCCAAACTTCTCTCTGCCCTCGGGGTCCATGTGACCTGGCCATTTGGCCAATTGTGTGCAAGAAAGTTCCGCTCAGAGTAAAACAACCCAACGTTAAAGAACACGCTTGATGTCCTTGATGGGAGGCTACCATCTGTCTCCCAACAGCTGTTCCAGTGGGTTCCCATCCCCAACCTTCTCTGAGCCTTTGGGGTCCATGTGACCTGGCCATTTGTGTGCAAGAAAGTGCCGCTCAGATGTAAAAGAACCCAACGTTAAAGAACACGCTGGATGGCCTTGACGGGAGGCTACCATCTGTCTCCCAACAGCTGTTCCAGTGGGTCCCCTCCCCCAACCTTCTCTGAGCTTTCGGAGTCCATGTGACCTGGCCATTTAGCCCATGGTGTGCAAAAAAGTGCCGCTCAGAGGTAAAACAATCCAATACAATTCACTGGAAACAAGTGATAATTTGGTTCCCCATGCCACAGAGAACATTTCACCATTGGAGGATGAACACGACAGCCAAAATGTTTCGAGCGATGAAAGTGATTGAATTCCAGTCTTACACAAACGAATGCGTCTATTGTCAGAAAGTGGCAACGAATAAAATCTAGTTAATAAGCATGTTAGTCATATTTTTTGCACTTTTGTATTCTTTAATTAATGACACAGTATTTTCTTTATGAAGGATAATTTACTTTATATATGTACATATAATTATCTTTTTAAGTTTATAAAATAAAAAATATGGTTTAAATGAATAAAAATCAAATAAAGATTTAATTAAAGATTTTGATATTATTTGTGTGAAAACAACTTATTATTTGTACTGGGCTTTCACGTCTGGAACCAACCTTCTATTTTTTCATAGGCAGTGTATTTTTTTTATACGTTTTCGGGAATTTATCTTTTTTTTTTGATTTGCGACATATAGGACAGAGAAGAATCCTAGAAGCTACTCCTAGCTTTATTACAGGTCTTCTCATACAACGACATGCCCTACTAAGACCGAAGTCACTGCTGACCACTGCCTTGGTTAGAGCTAACAAAACACACAAAGTTTGCCTTGCTGGAACAGTCGCTAGCTGCCTAACCACTATGCCAGGTAAGGCTTAAAACTATTAACAAATAAGAAACTGGCAACGAGAAGAAAGCAGAAGCAACTAGAAGTTACGTAACCGTGTTTAAGTAAATAGTTAGAGCAATAAAGTGTAGTCTCTGTAAATATATTAAATCTATTTTAAATAATAATGTAAGATTTTGTTGGTTTAAACTAGAATCATATATCGTATCATATATCTGATCTACAGTGTAAAACCAGAATTGGGTGTATTATATTTAACAGATATCCTTCAAACTATACGATATATGATTCTAGTTTAAACCAACAAAATCTTACATTATTATTTAAAAGAGATTTAATATATTTACAGAGACTACACTTTATTGATCTAACTATTTACTTAAACACGGCCACGTAACTTCTAGTTGCTTCTGCTTTCTTCTCGTTGCCAGTTTCGTATTCGTTAATAGTTTTAAAGCAATAAAAATAGCAGATGAATGCAAAACACATTTAGTCACTCTCACTCCGACATAATAAAGACATTTTATTGTGTTGTCACAAAAACGCCAAAGAACTTTACAACAATATAAGTACAACGTACAAATAAATATCGCCTTACACAACGGTAACAAACATTTCGCAGTACGAAAAGAAAAGTCTTACGACTCTAAGAGTACAGTCGCTCAAAAAAAATATCCGAACACTATGGTTGATTACAGAATTCAGAAAAAATATCTGGCAACGAAATTTTTTTTTTTAGAAATTAGTGATCTGGCAACCGTGTCACTGACACGAAGGTTTCCAGATCACTGATTTCTAAAAAAAAAATTCGTTGCCAGATATTTTTTCTGAATTCTGTAATCAACCATAGTGTGACACGAAGGTTGCCAGATTACTAATATCTAAAAAAATCGTTGCCAGATATTTTTTCTGAATTCTGTAATCAACCATAGTGTGACACGAAGGTTGCCAGATCACTAATATCTAAAAAAAATCGTTGCCAGATATTTTTCTGAATTCTGTAATCAACCATAGTGTGACACGAAGGTTACCAGATCACTAATATCTAAAAAAAAATCGTTGCCAGATATTTTTTTCTGAATTCTGTAATCAACCATATAGTGTTCGGATACTTTTTTTAATATATATAATGCGTATGAATATATAATGCAATGAATATGGAGCGTGTGCAGTTACCGTTCACAGCAAACTGGAGCGGTTGCGGTTGATGTTCACAGCACATTGGATCGTGTGAGCTCACAAAAACCTGAATCGTGAGAGCCCACTCACAGAAATATTAAGCGTGTGCAGTTACCGTTCACAGCAAACTGGAGCGTGTACAGTAACTGCACACGCTCCAGTTTGCTGTGAACGGTAACTGGAGCGTGTACAGTTGCTGTACACGCTCCAGATATTTTTTCTGAATTCTGTAATCATCCATAGTGTTCGGATACTTTTCTCAGCGACTGTACAAATGCGTATATAAAGCAGGCAGTGCCGTTAGACTTCGGATACGAGTAGAGTATGCTCCTTATCACCTGAGGTAGAAGTTACAGTCACATCATTAGTGTTGTCTAATTCGGCATCTGAAGTTGGAAGTTCATCAGCTTCTCGAAAACTCGGTCTCTTAATGCTCCATGAAGGGAAGTGCTCATCTCCAGGCCTTGGTGTGTACTGGGTGACCGGGAAAGAACAGCTCCTGCAAAAGTACAGTCTACGATGTCGACGTGATGTCGAAGTTTGGTCCACGACGTTATCTGGTAAGCGAGCCAGATGAAAGCGAGGAAGAGCACCGGATTCGAGATCGGGGGTGTGGTAGAAACTCCCTGCTGGTGCTGACACTCTTCTGGTTGGCTCTTCTGCAAGACGAGTTTTATTATCGCAATGAACTGGAGTTATGGAAGTGGAAGAAGTGATTAAAGCAGTGTCTTCCGAACTTAGAGGCTTTGAGGAAGAAATGCCTTCATTAGCTGAAGTGTCAGGAGACATCATCGATAGTTCTGCAACTGGTAAAGAACTGCTGCGAGTGAAGACATGTTTAGGCGGGCGACGTGAATTGCTGACTTGGTCTTTGTGTGCACACTCGGCCAACTGAAGTCGTGAATTGCTGGGTACAGACACTTCTTGGGAAAGTTTTCTGCAATACCCTGCTGGTGCAGACACTCTCCTCAACAGGGGAGGACGACGGCTTGGATCGGAGAAGATCTCTGAAAATCTTCTGTTTACTTCTTGTTGGTACAAATGTCGCTGCAATAATCTTTTCAGCGTTTGTCTTAAGACTCTACTTTTGACGCCATAAACGTAAGCGTTGACTGGCGGTGTGCAGGTCAAAAGAATCGTTGCCATGGAGACAAAGATGGCGTTTCCAGCCCGCCCGTTAGCTGCTTCCCATACCAGAACACTGAAATATGGGATAGTGAGCACTACTAGAGAACCCACCAGTTGTGCTATGGTGAAAAAGGCGCTGCGACCTTTGAATTTTGAGAGGTAGCAAGGGTTGCGCTGGTGGGTGACCGTCGCCTGGGCCCGTAGAGTGACCTCATAAATAGCTGCCACGATGCGATGACGATGATATCGAGCAATCATCAAAATGTGAAGGTTACAGATAAGAATGATAGTGACAGGAACGATAATAGCCAAAACGACGTAGGCTAATGCATATCCCAAGTCGCTTCTTGTAGCTGCAGTACAAGTAGCTGCACAGGCCCAGCGAGCATCCCAAAAGGTGTAAGGACAAACGCCCATCAACGGAGGAAGCGCAAGAGTGGCCCCAACTATCCACGAGGCTAGTACAAAGAAAAACGCTCGTCGAGTATTCACCAGCCTCGAGTAATGAAGAGGAGTCGATATAGCAGCGTAGCGGTCGCAACTCAGTCCACACACCGTCCACACTACGACAACAGGTAGAAGAGTCCACACAAAGCCGTGAGTCTCACATATACCTGATGGAGGAGCATCGCTTAAGGTTAGGCTTAGTTGCTCAGGCGACAAGCTGTAAGTTGCTCCTGATGTGGTGGCCAGCGCACTCAGGCTAGTGTTATAGAGAAGTATCACGAGACAGAAGACAGTGTCCACGAATGCAAGGTGCAACAGAAGTACCCTGTTTGCCGTCTGGATGCGTCGATTCCACAGAAGAACGAAAAGGATGTATCCATTGAAAACAACACCAAGTCCTGCCGATACTGTAGAACATACCACTTGCAATACAGAAGGCATGTCTTAACAGAACCTCTGTTTACGGAATGGTTTTTATTTTCGACATTTAAAACAATGTTCGAATGTTTTTAATTTTGTTGATTTAGTTTATTTAGAGAACTTCAAAGGTTATATAACATCCATTAGAACCTTTTTTTTTATGAAGAACATTTTTTCATTGAGGTATACTTGTCCAAACACTAGCGACTTCCGAAATTAGAAATAATCACTGTTTATGACTATTTGGTGCTTATTACAATGAACATTCGTTTGAAAAGAGTGGATGACATTATTCTCCACACTTCAGATAATACAGATATACAACTAAATGGAGTGAATAATTTTTTATGATCAGTGTTTAAAAATATATTTTTTCCTCCAGATGAAATTCACATATATAAAAATATTACAATTATGTTTGTTAAATATAATTTGAGTTTAAAAGCTCTTTATTTATTACTAAGTTACTTCAAAGTAAACTTTTTCATGCGTTCTGCACCTAAAAAAAATTTAGTTTCATACCAAACATTGAAAATATTCTAGAAGGCTGCATTTCTGAATGCATCAATGAAATTTCAAACTTTTAATAAATATCATAACATAACATTTGTTACACAACATTAATGAAATATTAAAAGAAAGATTAAAACTGTAATTAAACTTTTGGTCTTTTTGTGAATAATAGAACTACTCCATTTGCTTAGATATCACAAACTACTAAAGAAATATTTATCTTGAATGCTCCTTTTATGTAACTAGGACAAAAGATTTAAATATCACACTTTTTGGTCTAGTTATCACTTAGTAGTTTTAATATTACACGCTAATAATGAAAATATTTGGCAGTTATGAATAATTTCTCAGAGAAACTTCGTCATAAAGTTCTATGAAGTGTAATTTATCACAGCAATACTACGTTCTTTGGTATATTAAAGATCCATTTTAAAAAAATGTTTAGCCCGTATCTATTAAAAGTATAAATATTTGGCAATATTTTAATAGTCCATATTGTATTAAAACTATAAATATTTCACAATGTCATAATAGTCCATATTCTATTAAAACTATAAATATTTGACAACGAACAATTTTTTATAAAAATCGATTATAAATTTTTCATTCAATAATTACAATTTATTTTACTACTACCTATCAAATCTTTATTAAAGAGAGCAAACGTCGATAAAAGACTTTTTATATCCTCATTTGCTGTATGAGTTTCAAAATAGAAAAAAATGTTTTAACACTTTATTAAATGCGGACCTTAGCCTGAAATTATTATAAGGTAAATATTTTGAATGAAGGTTCTGGAAAGTTCTAATTAAAATTAGCCATGTAACCTAGTTTTCTTTGAAGTTATTTGAAGCACTATATTGCTTACGCATTTTCGTGAGAGAAAACCTTCTAAATGAATCGACAGTTTTACACTTTAGGAAGTTATTTTTCTTTTCAAATTATTCTTAGAACAGGAAATTGATATGTCACATATTAATATTCAAGAAAGAATGAAATTAAAGAAATTGTTGGGAATTTGGATATATTTATAACTTTATAATAATTAAAAATGCTTAAAGTTATGTTACTGCAATGTGTTTGTAATGTTTCAATGTATAATTATTTGTACTGATATGTAAATATATGTTTTTCTTAAAAATTTAAATTTTACGTCAAATATGCAATAAATGGAAAGATTAATTTTTTTTGTTAATGTACGAAATGATTTATTTTTCCCATAAAAATAAAATTAATAATGTAATTTATGATTTAAATTTCAGAACTTTAGAAAAGTGTTAATAGTGTGCTATTATACTTTTGTTGTGCTGTAATAGTGCTGATTTAACTAATGACAAAGTCAAGGAATGAAATGTTTTGTCTAAAAGTAACATTGAGTTTTATCTTTATAAATTCATTGGTCTTCGTACCGATCAACACAGTCAATAATGAATTTAACGGCATTTTAATGTTACCTATTACACTATAAATCTCTGAAGATTAATCACTAATTAATCTTCAGAGATTTCTATTAATATGTCCTAAATTTTTTAATGTATTCTTGGGTGAGTTAGGTAGGAAAAATATTTTGTATATAGTTTCTAATTTCGTCTAAATCTGTAGCTTTATGCAATAGAAGTTAATAGCCGACGTCAAAACTTTATGAAACCGGAAGAGAGTTGATGAAAAGGTTTTGGCAACAAGTTGATATTTGTCAAAGTACTTCAAGTTAAAATTACGAAATTATGTTTCGAAAAATTAGGAATGTACTTCAAAACTTAAAATAGACGTTGATTTAGTTCTTGATTACTCGATTATTATGAATAGAAATCAGCTTTGTTTTTTCCAGTTAAAAATTAATTATTTTCTATTCTGAATTACACTAGAATTTTCAATTAATTCAGCAAAATACTTTGAAAGATAATGAAAAATAAAAGTTCATTATCGTCTGGTTTTGCCTGGCCAGTGTTACTGCCTCTCTATTCATTAAATTCTGTTTGATATGCAGATTGTAGAAATAGTTTTCTTATGTAAATCATTAATATTTCATGTCAAATGCTTTTTAAATTCTAAACTCTTTAAATGCACTGATTAAATTAAAATATTACTATCACTGTTATTTTTCTGTATTCAGTTGGAAAAACAGCTTTGAAAATTCAGTAACAGTTTAAAACAAAAAACAAAGACTATGGACATTAATACAATTTCAATTGAACTAAAGAATAATTCAAAAAAAGTTAATAAAAGCAAACTTATAAAAACTTATTTAGAACTGACATGATTTAATTACAAAACACCTCTTTCATAGTAATATAATAGAAATACGTACGTAAATATTTAGTACTAGATTTTCAACAACATTCACCGAACTGGAGGTTATAAAGTCACATAAATGTCACCAAAAACAATAAAAACTGGTATCACTAAAAATGGTTTCTCATCACTGAGTAAATTAGTTAAATTCTTCCACAAACTAGCAAAATATCCTAATCCAGTCTAATGAAAGTGGAAGGTGCAGTAGTCCAACAGTAACGAACACATAATTTTATTGCTGTCACAAAAATTGTTATGTCGATGTTTGCAAATGGTAGTAAATGCATGATACACTTTATTAACTACGTAAAATAAAGCATGTATCTTCAGTGACAGTTACCGAAACTTAATCCGCAACTCCAACAAGAAAAGTCTTTTGTAGAGGATACGTTTTCGGGAAAAAAATGAAACAAGACTTGTCGTACCTGATACGTTTTAATGTTTCTTGAGAATATTCAGCTCCTATCACATTAGTAATATCCTTGCAAAATCCCAACGAACATATAAACTCTGGTATTGCTAGGCGGAACAAAGTCTTTTTAGTAAAACAAGTGCACACAGTCTTTCAGATATTGCAAGCTTCTGTTCTTTAAGCAAGTGCTTGTTTAGGTAAAAAGCAACCACGTCATCTCCAGATAGAAATAATGAAGGATGGGATTTTTCACTCAGGCTTTCGTCACTCTACAGTCATTACCTAGTGATGAATGTTGGTTTATCTAACACGCATGCTTGTGTTCAGCATCTTCAACATCCGTTTCACACTCTTCCAAGAACCGTCTTCCACCGGAGGCAGGGAACGAGACAGACATCAGCTGATGCGGAGGAGCAGAACAGAGTCAGCATCACCTTGCCACTTCATCTCTGCAATCCTTCTCGTCTGCTCTCCACATTCTATCTCTGTCAGCCTCTCGCATCCCGGACAAGAGGGGTTCGGGAAGTCATCTCCTCTCTCGTGTGACGAGACGCAACCATCACGTCCATCCCAACTTCATCCTTTTTTTAAACTCGGTGTTGTTGTAGTCTTATTTCTAACCTTCTTCCACCTACACGTCACAAATCCTCTTTACCGGAAGCCATTAGTGCGATTTCAACTCGAAATAAATTCCCGGACCGAAGGCATTCTCCAAGAAGACGATGCTCAAAGGTATGACGGGAGGATGGGGAGCAGTTGTAGCGACGGCAGAGGCAGAAAGGGAAAGAGATGCGTGTGTCGCGTGCACACACTCGTCTCTCGACATCCCTGCACGTGCAGGTGAGGAGGACCTGGCGGAGTGCCCGGGAACTTCCTCCCCTCCTCTATCCCCCCCACCCTCCACGTCTCTACTATCTCATGTGCCCTGATGTTGCTGCTGCTGTTCTTGTTGATGCTTGTTCCCGGACAAAGTGCTCTCGGAGCTGATCTCTGTGTACATCCTCGCTTTGTCTGTGCTTCGCTTGGCTCTCCTGTCGTGTCTCAACTATTCATTTTATCTCGTCCTTGGGGGGGGGGTAGAAGGGGAAGGATCTCTCGTGTTGTTCTCAAAAGCCGCTGAAGTATTAAACCACGAATATTGCACTAATGGTTTACCTTGCTTAGGAGTAAACAACTTCCGCCCATACAGGTGTTACCGGAATGTTTTGCTTTCTGTTGTTGCTCTTTCCTCTTTAATCCGACACATTCTTTTAAAATGCAATTAAACTTTCGCTTTATCGAAAATGTAAATGTTGCAGGAGTTTAACTCAGAAATTAATATGACTTATCTAGTAACATTTCGATGGAAATAAACATCTAATACAAATGCAATAATTATTATTGCTGACGTCTCGCTGTATTCGAATTATTGATTATTAACAATTTATATTTTGATTAACAGCAACAACAATGATAATAATAATTGTAGGTATGATGATGTTAATATTAAAAGTAAGTAATTATGTAATGTAATAATTTATTACCCCATTTCTTCACGACAGATCAAATTTAAAAAAAATATAAATTATTATTATTATTATTATTATTATTATTATTATTATTATTATTATTATTATTATTATTATTATTATTATTATTATTATTATTATTATTGTTGTTGTTGTTGTTGTTGTTGTTGTTGTTGTAGGTATGATGTTGTTAATATTAAAAGTATATAATTATGTAATGCAATTTATTACCACATTTCTTCACGACAGGTCAAAATAAAATTTTTTTGATATAAATTATATGTAATAATATATATTACTAAATATATTATTATTATTATTATTATTATTATTATTATTATTATTATTATTATTATTATTATTATTATTTAAAAATATACGTTGAAGCGGTAAAACTCGTTACAGGGGCTATTTAAGTAGCCAGACTGTAACAAGGTTTTAGAAAATTCTCCTAGGAGAACAATGCTGGCTAATTGAAATATAATTAATAAAGTTCAAAAAAGTTGAGTTCAAAAAGTCTTCAAAATATCAATTAATTAAGAAGACATTTAGCATTTGAACAAATAGTATCTAATCTTCAATAGCATAAGATTTCTTCATGTTAGATAGTTATCCATCTCAAATAAAATTACGTATGTATGTATATATACAAATAATATATACATATACTAAATAATAATAATAATAATAATAATAATAATAATAATAATAATAATAATATTTAACAAATACACGTTGAAGCGGTACAACTCATTACAGGGGCTAATTAAGTAGCCAGACTCTAACAAAGTTTTAGAACATCCTCCTAGAAGAACAATGCTGGCTAATTGAAATATAATTAATAAAGTTCGAAAAAAAAAGCAGAGTCCAAAAAGTATTCATAACATCAAAGTAATGAAGTAGGCATTTAACATTTGAACAAATAGTATCTAATCTTCAAAACATAAGATTTCTTCATGTTCGATAGTTATCCATCTCAAATAAGACTAAAAATTTCAGTGGGTCCCCTCCCCCAACCTTCTCTGAGCCTTCAGGGTCCTTGTGACCTGGCCATTTAGCCCATTGTGTGCAAAAGATGGATGATAAAATAATTATAATTTTTTTTAAAAATATGTATAATGTAATTATATAATATATATAATTAATAAATTATTATTATTATTATTATTATTATTATTATTATTATTATTATTATTATTATTATTATTATTATTATTATTATTATTATTGATTAATAACACCACCACCAATAATAATATCTTAGAGATTTAATATTACATACCAAATATCCAAATATTATTCACAAATTAGTATCAATGTTTGTCTGTTAATAATTTATTATCATTACTAACAGATCCAACATTTGTTAGCAATTATTATTATTTAACAAGAAAATTTTCAAGTGGTACAACATTTTACAGGAGCTACACCTAAGTAGCGAGAGTGTAACATGGATTTCATTCTCCTTGAATAACAATGCTGACTAATTGAGATAAAAGTAACGAAGTTCAATAAGTTGAATTCTGAAAGTCTTATAATATCAAAGTATTTAAGTAGGCATTTAGTATTGCGAATAAAGAATAGCTAATCTATAAAGTGAAATCTATAAAGAATAGCTAATCTAAGCGCGCTTGGCTACTGATCTACGGGACTGGGTTCGAGACCCGGGTAAGGCATGGATGTTCGTGTTGTTTTCTGCTGAGGTCCTGCCATCCTCTCAGATCTTCTACTCTGGCATATAAACTGACAGGCTCCTGTCAGACCTCTGTGGCAAGCAGCTGCTTGAGGGGGTATTTATTTTTTTATTTTATAATCTGCAACAACGTAATATTCCTCCTCGCCATATAATTGTCCATTACAGATTTTCACAGATAGGGTTCAACGATTTCACTATAAGCATTCATCGCAAGTGTCCACAATTTTAAAATAGAAAACGAGACACTTGGTGTATGGTGATTAAAATAGCACTGCAACGTTCAGCGTGAAAAAAAATTCGCTAAAAAAAATATCTGAACGCTATGGTTGATTACAGAATTGAGAAAAAATATCTGGCAACGATTTTTTTTAGAAATTAGTGATCTGGCAATCTTCGTGTCACGTGACACGAAGGTTGCCACATCACTAATTTCTAAAAAATCTGGCGACCTTTTTGAAAAATCTTGTCAGATCTTTTAAAAAATCTAAAAGATCTCGCAACCTTCGTGACAGAAAGGTTGCCAGATCACTAATTTCTGAAAAAATCGTTGCCAGATATTTTTTTCTGAATTCTGTAATCAAACATAGTGTTCGGTACACGAAGGTTGCCAGATCACAAAATAAAAAAAAAACCGTTGCCAGATATTTTTTCTGAATTCTGTAATCAACCATAGTGTGACACGAAGGTTGCCAGATCACTAATTTCTAAGAAAAAATCGTTGCCAGATATTTTTTCTGAATTCTGTAATCAACCATAGCGTTCGGTACACGGTTGCCAGATCACCAATTTCTAAAACAGTCGTTGCAGATATTTTTTCTGAATGCTGTAATCAACCATATAGGGCGGTACACGAAGGTTGCCAGATCACTAATTTCTAAAAAAAAAAACCTTGCCAGATATTTTTTCTGAATTCTGTAATCAACCATAGTGTTCGGTACACGAAGGTTGCCAGATCACTAATTTCTAAAAAAATCGTTGCCAGATATTTTTTCTGAATTCTGCAATCAACCATAGAGTTCGGATACTTTTTTGAGCGATTGTAGGTGGTCATATTATTTTGATACTAGATCGTGTGGGCTCACTCACGGAAATATTGAGCGTGTGCAGTTACCGTTCACAGCAAACTGGAGCGTGTGCAGTTACTGCACACGCTCCAGTTTGCTGTTAACGGTAACTGGAGCGTGTACAGTTGCTGTACACGCTCCAGATATTTTTCCTGAATTCTGTAATCACGTGACACGAAGGTTGCCAGATCACTAATTTCTTTTTTTACTGAATTCTGTTTTTACTGAATTCTGTAATCTGTAATTACTGAATTCTGTAATCAACCATAGTGTTCGGATACTTTTTTGAGCTACTGTACCTTTACATATTAACTAATTTCTCCTAAATATTAGCAACATCTGCTAATTTATTGTAGCAAATTTAATATTTTTTAAACAATGGCTAAATTACCCATTCAATAGAGAGAGAATTTTTCGGATCCGTTATCAGGGATCAGATTTCATTGCTGTTGTTTCTAACTGCAATTGATTTGTTTGCGTAAAGGCCATCTGTGTCCTCGTGCAATAAAAAGAGTTGGGTGTTGAAGAATGTCTAGACGGCAATAATGGAGTTGGGATTAAACGAAGGCGAGCCATTATTACGAAACGGATGATGATTATTATCGGAATGGGACAATATTGATTAATAGAGGTGAGAGGTGTTTGGGTTGGGCTGTTTTACCTCTGAGAGGCACTATTTTTGCATACCATGCGCTAAATGGCCAGGTCAGAAGGACCCTGAAGGCTCAGAGAAGGTTGGGGGAGGGGACCCACTGGCACAGCTGTTGGGAGACAGATGGGAGCCTCCCGTCAAGCCATCTATCTTCTGCACACAATGGGCTAAATGGCCAGGTCACAACGACCCTGAAGGCTCAGAGAAGGTTGGGGGAGGGGACCCACTGGAACAGCTGTTGTGAGGCAGATGGTAGCCTCCCATCAAGGCCATCCAGCATGATCTTTAACGTTGGGTTGTTTTACCTCTGAGCGACACTTTTTTTCACACAATGGGCTAAATGGCCAGGTCACAATGACCCCGAAGGCTCAGAGAAGGTTGGGGGAGGGGACCCACTGGAACAGCTATTGGGAGACAGATGGTAGCCTCCCGTCAAGGCCATCCAGCGTGTTCTTTAACGTGCAAAGGGTATGACTCTCCCGCACACGGGGCTACGGCTTAACGTCCCATCCGACGGACGGCGGCCTTTCAAGCCCATCAGTGTCCCCTACTGACCGTGGGCAGGGCAGGGAATTTTGCGGAGATAAATCTGAACGCTGACCCAGCTGGGACTCGAACCTGAGAACTGCAGATTCCGACCCTGGCGTGCTACCGACTGAGCCATCCCCACTCAATGACGCTTGGAAAGGATTCTTAAAATGGCAAAGACGAACACTGATGTTTTTTTTAATTTTGCGATATATAGGACAGAGAAGAATTCCAAAAGATACTCCTAGCTTTTGCAGGCGTTCTCCTACCTGCTCTGCTAAGACCAAAGTCACTGTTGTCCACTGCCTCAGTTACAGCTAACAGAGCACACAAAGTTTGCCTTGCTGGAACAGTCGCTAGCTGCCTAACCACCAGGCCAATTAGTAACAGCAGTATATAGATTAACATAGAATTCTCTCTACCTTTGGGGCGGGGGTGGCTCAGTCGGTAGCGCGCCAGGCTCGTAATCTGTAGTTCCCAGGTTCGAGTCCCAGCTGGGTCAGCGTTGAGATTTATCTCCGCGAAACTCTCCGCCCTGCCCACGGTCAGTATGGGTCACTGATGGGCTTGGAAAGGTCGCCGTCCGTCGGATGGGACGTTAAGCCGTGTGCGGGAGAGACATATCCTGTGCACGTTAAAGAACACGCTCGGTGGCCTTGATGGGAGGCTACCATCTGTCTCCCAACAGCGGGTCCCCTCTCCCAACCTTCTCTGAGTCTTCGGGGTCCTTGTGACGTGGCCATTTAGCCCATGGTTGCAAAAAAGTGCCGCTCAGAGATAAAACAACCCAACGTTAAAGAACACACTGGATTGCCTTGACGGGAGGCTACCATCTGTCTCCTAACAGCCGTTCCAGTGGGTTCCTTCCTCCAACATTCTCTGAGCCTTCAGGGTCCTTGTGACCTGGAAATTTAGCCCACTCTGTGCAAAAAAGTTCCATTCAGAGGTAAAACAACCCAACGTTAAAGAGCATCCTGGATGGCTTTGACGGGAGGCTACCATCTGTGTCCCAACAGCTCTTCCAGTGGGTCCCCTTCCCCAACCTTCTCTGAGCCTTCGGGGTCTTTGTGACCTGGCCATTTAGCCCACTGTGTGCAAAAAAGTGCCATTCAGAGGTAAAACAACCCAACGTTAAAGAACACGCTGGGTGTTATTTACGGGAGGCTCCCAACAGCTGTTCCAGTGGGTCCCCTTCCCCAACCTTCTCTGAGCCGTCGGGGTCTTTGTGACCTGGCCACTTAACCCATGGTGTGCAAACAAGTTCTTCTCAGAGTTAAAACAATTGAACTTAATCTGTGGATAAAAAAGGTAAGTCTTTTGCCAATCCCACCGGCAGTTGTAATAATGTCTTCAATTCTTAAACTGAAGTTAACCCTCTACTAGTCATACCGGAAAGTCCCCACGCTCCAAAGAATCTTTACCCAATCACTCATTAAGTTCTTGTTCTTTCCGAATTTTTCAGTGACCCCTCCGCTCGTGACCTCTGTGCCCTCCGCTGAGCTCTCCTTTCCCCCTCATTTTCAACAAATGACTTCTTGAGTTTGGGTTTTTAACCTATTACTTCAAGCAGGCATTTCCTCTGAAATTCCAAACATTCCTCACATCAATTCATCACCGACGCGCCTCGCGTCTAAGTGGTTGTGGTTGATCTAATTTTACGAAAAGAATTTTAATTTGTAACGAAATTCGATCAGTCAGAATCTCTTTATCCAAATGAAGATGGCAACATTAGAAACTTATAACGGAAAATAGGCGTCTTTTTGCTTGAAAGGTGGGGTTGGGGTGGCTCAGTCGGTAGCGCGCCAGGCTCGTAATCTGTAGTTCCCAGGTTCGAGTCCCAGCTCGGTCAGCGTTGAGATTTATCTCCGCAAAATTTCCCCGCCCTGCCCACGGTCAGTAGGGGACACCGATGGGCTTGAAAAGGCCGTCGTCCGTCTGATGGGACGTTAGGTCGTGGCCCCGTGTGCGGGAGAGACATACCCTGTGCACGTTAAAGAACACGCTGGATGGCCTTGACGAGAGGCTACCATCTGTCTCCGAACAGCTGTTCCAGTGGGTCCCCTTCCCCAACCTTCTCTGAGCATTCGGGGTGATTGTGACCTGGCAATTTTGCCCATGGTGTGCAAAAAAAGTGCCGCTCAGCGGTAAAACAACACAAAAATCCACTTCCAAGAAATGCGTGCATTGCTGGTCATTGAGTGTTGGAGACAGCAAAAATGGGCCGATGAGGTAGTCATCATGTGACGACCATTTAGTCATCATTCTAGCATCAGTGATGACTACCTCATGACTAAATGGTCGTCACAAGGACCATGAAGACTCAGAGAAGGTTGGGGGAGGGGACCCACTGGAACAGCTGTTGGGAGACAGATGGTAGCCTCCCGTCAAGGCCGTCCAGCGTTTTCTTTAACGTTGGGTTGTTTTACCTCTAAGCGGCACTTTTTTGCACACCATGGGCTAAATGGCCAGGTCACAAGGACCCCGAAGGCACAGAGAAGGTTGGGGGGAGAGGACCCACTGGAACAGCTGTTGGGAGACATGGTAGCCTCCCGTCAAGGCCATCCAGCGTGTTCTTTACGTTGGGTTGTTTTACCTCTGAGCGGCACTTTTTTTGCACACAATGGCCTAAATGGCCAGGTCACAAGGACCCCGAAGGCACAGAGAAGGTTGGGGGAGAGGACCCACTGGAACAGCTGTTGGGAGACATGGTAGCCTCCAGTCAAGGCTATCCAGCGTGTTTTTAACGTTGGGTTGTTTTACCTCTGAGTGGCACTTTTTTGCACACCATGGGCTAAATGGCCAGATCATATGGATCCCGAAAGCTCAGAGAAGGTTGGGGGAGGGGACCCACTGGAACAGCTGTTGGGAGACATGGTAGCCTCCAGTCAAGGCCATCCAGCGTGTTCTTTAACGTTGGGTTGTTTTACCTCTGAGCGGCACTTTTTTGCACACCATGGGCTAAATGGCCAGATCATATGGATCCCGAAAGCTCAGAGAAGGTTGGGGGAGAGGACCCACTGGAACAGCTGTTGGGAGACATGGTAGCCTCCAGTCAAGGCCATCCAGCGTGTTCTTTACGTTGGGTTGTTTTACCTCTGAGGGGCACTGACATATACTGATGCCACAAATATTATACATTATAACTGATGACACAAACAAAAGAAAAACTATTGTAATATTTATGAATAGCTTGGTTTTTGCAATATTTATAACTGATGCCACAAACAAAAAAAAAACTATTATAATATTTATGAATAGCTTGGTTTTTGCAATATTTATAACTGATGCCACAAACAAGAGAAAAACTATTGTAATATTTATGAATAGCTTGGTTTTTGCAATATTTATAACTGATGCCACAAACAAAAGAAAAACTATTGTAATATTTATGAATAGCTTGGTTTTTGCAATATTTATAACTGATGCCACAAACAAAAAAAAACTATTCTAATATTTATGAATAGCTTGGTTTTTGCAATATTTATAACTGATGCCACAAACAAGAGAAAAACTATTGTAATATTTATGAATAGCTTGGTTTTTGCAATATTTATAACTGATGCCACAAACAAAAAAAAACTATTCTAATATTTATGAATAGCTTGGTTTTTGCAATATTTATAAGTGATGCCACAAACAAGAGAAAAACTATTATAATATTTATAATAGCTTGGTTTTTGCAATATTTATAACTGATGCCACAAATAAAAAAAATACTATTATAATATTTATGAATAGCTTGGTTTTTGCAATATTTATAACTGATGCCACAAACAAACAAGAGAAAAACTATTGTAATATTTATGAATAGCTTGGTTTTTGCAATATTTATAACTGATGCGACAAACAAGAGAAAAACTATTGTTATATTTATGAATAGCTTGGTTTTTGCAATATTTATAACTGATGCCACAAACAAGAGAAAAACTATTGTAATATTTATAATAGCTTGGTTTCTGCAATATTTATAACTGATGCCACAAACAAGAGAAAAACTATTGTAATATTTATGAATAGCTTGGTTTTTGCAATATTTATAACTGATGCCACAAACAAGAGAAAAACTATTATAATATTTATGAATAGCTTGGTTTTTGCAATATTTATAACTGATGCCACAAACAAGAGAAAAACTATTGTAATATATATGAATAGCTTGGTTTTTGCAATATTTATAACTGATGCCACAAACAAGAGAAAAACTATTGTAATATTTATAATAGCTTGGTTTCTGCAATATTTATAACTGATGCCACAAACAAGAGAAAAACTATTATGATATTTATGAATAGCTTGGTTTTTGCAATATTTATAACTGATGCCACAAACAAAAGAAAAACTATTGTAATATTTATGAATAGCTTGGTTTTTGCAATTTTTATAACTGATGCCACAAACAAGAGAAAAACTATTGTAATATTTATGAATAGCTTGGTTTTTGCAATATTTATAACTGATGCCACAAACAAAAAAAAACTATTCTAATATTTATGAATAGCTTGGTTTTTGCAATATTTATAACTGATGCCATAAACAAGAGAAAAACTATTGTAATATTTATGAATAGCTTGGTTTTTGCAATATTTATAACTGATGCCACAAACAAAAAAAAACTATTCTAATATTTATGAATAGCTTGGTTTTTGCAATATTTATAACTGATGCCACAAACAAGAGAAAAACTATTGTAATATTTATGAATAGCTTGGTTTTTGCAATATTTATAACTGATGCCACAAACAAGAGAAAAACTATTGTAATATTTATAATAGCTTGGTTTCTGCAATATTTATAACTGATGCCACAAACAAGAGAAAAACTATTATAATATTTATGAATAGCTTGGTTTTTGCAATATTAATAACTGATGCCACAAACAAAAGAAAAACTATTATGATATTTATGAATAGCTTGGTTTTTGCAATATTTATAACTGATGCCACAAACAAAAAAAACTATTCTAATATTTATGAATAGCTTGGTTTTTGCAATATTTACAACTGATGCCACAAACAAGAGAGAAACTATTGTAATATTTATGAATAGCTTGGTTTTTGCAATATTTATAACTGATGCCACAAACAAGAGAAAAACTATTATAATATTTACGAACATTTCTGGTAATATTTATAACTGATGCCCCAAACGAAAGAAAAACTTTGTTATTTTCACGACGTTTTTTGATAGTATTTTTAACTGTTGCCACGAAGCAAAGAGAAACTTTTTTAATAAATTTTTTCACCATTGCTCCTTTTTTTCAGTTTCTTCCTATCTTTATCTCCCTATTAGTGTTATTTTGGGAAAAACTTTCCCGCAGAAAAATAATAAGCAGGTGAATGTGCCTTTCTCACCCCCCCTTGTTGAGTGAAAAGATTGCATTAGTCTCCAGTAATGTCTCCGCAGTCGTAGCGATCATTTCTTTTTCTTATTTTATTTCTCTGTGTATGTCTGCTCTTGTGTTTACTGCAGAGAGGAGCAGTAATTGGCCCTGTCCGTAGCAATCTGAGACAAACCGTAATTAGCCGGAAATAACAGACAAAATGACTTTGGGCAATGGCGAAAATTCCGATTCATTGTTCTTGATGTCTTCTAGGTTAATCAATGAAAGGAACATCTTGTTTACTGAAAATTGGCATTAACCCGTCTTCTTCCAAACTCAGATTTTGGGCCGTAATGTGTTTCATTTTCCTAATATTTCAGAAGTCTCATTCTCTCTGCTAACCCCCTAAGAAGTGTTATTCTCTCTAACCCCATAAGAAGTCTCACTCTTTCTGCGAACCCTTACTAAGTATCATTCTTTTTGCGGACCCCTAATAGGTCTCACTCTTCTGCGAACCCTTACTAAGTATTCTTTTTGAGGACCCCTAGTAGGTCTCACTCTTTCTGCGAACCCTTACTAAGTATCATTCTTTTTGCGGACCCCCTAGTAGGTCTCACTCTTTCTGCGAACCCTTACTAAGTATCATTCTTTTTGCGGACCCCCTAGTAGGTCTCACTCTTTCTGCAAACCCTTACTAACTATCATTCTTTTTGCGGACCCCTAGTAGATCTCACTCTTTCTGCGAACACTTAGTAAGTATCATTATTTTTGAGGACCCCTAGTAGGTCTCACTCTTTCTGCGAACCCTTAGTAAGTATCATTCTTTTTGAGGACACCTAGTAGGTCTCACTCTTTCTGCGAACCCTTACTAAGTATCATTCTTTTTGCGGACGCCTAGTAGGTCTCACTCTTTCTGCGAACCCTTACTAAGTAACATTCTTTTTGCGGACCCCTAGCAGGTCTCACTCTTTCTGCGAACCCTTACTAAGTATCATTCTTTTTGCGGACCCCTAGTAGGTCTCACTCTTTTTGCGGACTCCTACAAAGTCTCATTCTCTTTGCTGACATCTCAAGAAGTCTCACTCTTTCTGCGGACCCCTACGAAGTCACATTTTCTGCGGGCCTCTACGAAGTCTCACTCTTTCTGAGAATCCCTATGAAGTCTCATTCTCTCTGCGGACCTTTACCAAGTATCATTTTCTCTGCTGACACCCTAAGAAGTCTCACTCTTTCTGCGGACCTCTACGAAGTCTTACTCTTTCTGCGGACTCCTACGAAGTCTCATTCTCTCTGCTAACATCTTAAGTAGTCCCTCTCATTCTGCCAACCCCTACGAAGTCTCACTCTACGGATCCCTAAGAAGTCTCACACTTTCTGCAGACCCCTACAAAGTCTTACTCTTTCTGCGGACTCCCACGAAGTCTCATTCTCTTGGACCTTTACAAAGTCTCACTTTTTCTGCGGACTCCTACGAAGTCTACACTCTCTTAGACCTTTACGAAGTCTCATTCTCTCTGCTAACATCTTAAGTAGTCCCTCTCATTCTGCCAACCCCTACGAAGTCTCACTCTACGGATCCCTAAGAAGTCTCACACTTTCTGCAGACCCCTACCAAGTCTTACTCTTTCTGAGAACCCCTATGAAGTCTCATTCTCTTTTCAGACCTTTACGAAGTCTAATTCTCTCTGCTGACACCCTAAGAAGTGTCACTCTTTCTGCGGACCCCTATGAAGTGTCACTCTGACATTTCCTAGTTCTTTGTGTTACGTAACACGAAGGTTGCCAGATCACTAATTTGTAAAAAAAAATCGTTACCAGATATTTTTTCCGAATTTTGTAATTAACCACAGTGTTCAGATATTTTTTGAGCGACTGTATATCAAAACTCGAAGGACTGACGGCATCCAAAATCTCAGATCTGTGTTTCAAAATATCCCCTGACCAACCAATTTGTAGATCTCTAACACTGGTAGAGCAGTATTTGACCTTTAACCTCGAAGGACCCATCGCATGCAAAATTTCATAGCATTTCTGAAATCTACGACCCAAAATATCCCTGGGAACCAATTTTGAGCTCTCTAGCATTGATAGACCTAATTGTGACCTTTGACCTCAAAGGACCCTACGAATCCAAAATTTCATAATGTTTCCGAAATCTACAGCCTAAAATATCCCCAAACACCAATTTTCACGTTTCTGGCACGCGTAGATCAAAATGTTACCCTCTATGTGACCTCAATTTGAAGGGCAATGTCGGAGGTCAAATTTAGGACTTTTTCTGGAGAACTACGACCCAGATTACACTTACATACAAATTTTCTCAGCTCTACCATTTCTGCGTCATCCCTTGTCAGCTATCACTCTATCACTCACAATTATCTGTATATTTATATGGAAACGAGTTTTCAATATTCTGTAGGGACCATATGTTGTTCGTTTTGTGTTTCAGGGAGTTGTTGGGTTGTTTTACCTCTGAGCGGCACTTTTTTGCACACCATGGGCTAAATGGCCAGGTCACAAGGACCCCGAAGGCTCAGAGAAGGTTGGGGGAGGGGAACCACTGGAACAGATGTTGGCAGACAGATGGTAGCCTCCTGTCAAGGCCATCCAGCGTGTTCTTTAACGTTGGGCTGTTTTACTTCTGAGCGGCACTTTTTTGCACACCATGGGCTAAATGGCCAGGTCATAAGGACCCCGAAGTCTCAGAGAAGGTTGGGGAAGGGGACCCACTGGAACAGCTGTTGTTAGACAGATAGTAGCCTCCCGTCAAGGCCATCCAGCGTGTTCTTTAACGTGCCCAGGGTATGGCTCTCCCGCACACGGGGCCACGGCTTAACGTCCCATCCGACGGACGGCGGCCTTTCCAAGCCCATCGGTGTCCCCTACTGACCGTGGGCAGAGCGGGGAATTTTGCGGAGATAAATCTCAACGCTGACCCATCTGGGACTCGAACCTGGGAACTACAGATTACGAGCCTGGCGCGCTACCGACTGAGCCACCCCTTTCAGGGAGTCATAAAAATAGTGGTAAATTAATATGTAAGAAAGTAATATACATAATCAAGAAAGTTATATATTAATTGAAAGCTGGGTTGGGTTGTTTTACATCTGAGCGGCACTTTTTTGCACACCATAGGCTAAATGGCTAGGCCACAAGGACCCCGAAGGCTCAGAGAAGGCTGGGGGAGGGAACCCTCTGGAATATAGGTTGGGAGACACAGATGGTGACTCCCGTCAAGGCCATCCGATATGTTCTCTACCGTGCACAGAGCATGCTCTTCCGCACGTGGAACCACAGCTTAACGTCCCATCCGATGGACGGCGGCCTTTCCAAGACCATCGGTGTCCCCTACTGATCGTGGGCAGGGCGGGAAATTTTGCGGTGATAAATCTCAACGCTGACCCATCTGGAACTCGAACCTGGGAACTGCAGATTACGAGCCTGGCGCTCTACCGACTGAGCTACCCCATCCCAGAACCATGAAGAATCGAAAATGTCTGCCACCGATTACGTTACACTGCGAACGTAAAAGAAATATTCTTTCTCTCTTTTCGGATTACGTTTATTGTTTAATATGAATTTTATCATTTTCCGAATTATTCTACCGTTAGAAGACTCTACTGAAATAATGGATGATTGATAAAATGTGAATAGTAATATTTTATTAGTACCTATGAAACACACACACACACACAAAATTCTATTACTTTTTAAAGCATAAAAGTTTTGTTTTCAAATTCCCCTAGTGGCAAAAGGTGCAAATCATTGCTACCAATTTCAGCACCGAAATTTAAAATTTCTAACATAAAAGGATCGTTTGCAATACAGATAATTCTCTATTTGAGCAATTATGCATTTCTAAATACTATCGTGCAAATCAAATTCACTCAAAACGAAAAACATTTCGCAGAAATTTCCATAGAAAACGTTTATTTACCGTTTTATAATCGATTCCGGTTTTATTTAGCTATCACACTCCCTTATATTTCTTTATTTTTAACATCTCAAGTATTAATTTGACAAAATTTATTAGGAATAAATTCTTGGTAATATCCTTCATGAGATATTTATTACTTCTTCGTTATTGTTTCTGAACAACAGATACATAAAATGTTTTCCAAAAGACATCTTCGTTGAAATAGAATCACATACATCCGTTTATTGATTAAAGGAATCCTTAAACGCAAAGAATCAATAAATCTTCGACAGTGTTAAACAAAGAACGTGGAAACCACTCTACTGTTGCCAGATCATTACACTTCCTCCTATTGTTTTCCGTTCGGTCAGCGGTGGCCTAACGATTAACCATTTGAGCTTCAGGATCTCAAAGAGGAAGTTTTCTATTTTTGATATTTGATGTGTTATTATCAAAAAATATAAACCTTACAAATGTCGGTGATGTATTTTGAGGAACGATTTCATTTCCTCTTGTTAATGGCGTAGAATTATTGTCAATAGTAGAATTTATTCCTGAATAGGAATTGTGAGAAATTGATTGACGACTGACAGGGGATTACGCTGATTCTAACTATGATGCAGAAATGGCAGAGCTCTGAAAATTTGCCTAGGTGTAATCCAGGTCATAAATCTCGGGAAAAAAAAATTGACCTCCGACTTGTCGTTCGAGGTCAAATAGAGGTGATGTAAAGGTCAAACCTTAAAAATTTTGATCTGGGGGTGTTTTAGGTTGTAGATATCGGAAACGTTACAAAATTTCGGTTCCAGAGGGTTGTTCGAGGTGGTCAAAGGTCAAATTTAGATCTACTTTTGCTAAAGAGCTAAAAATTTGTACCCAGGGGGCATTGTGAGTCATAGAACTTAGTAATTTTGTCAAATTTCGGCGTTGAAATTTGAAATTGAAATTTGAAGTGTGCAAAAAAGTGTCGCTCAGAGATAAAACAACCCAACTGAACTTTCACTTTAACAATAATACGTATACATTAATCTTATGCTGAATCCCTTTCCAATTTCATTCGCTTGTCTGCCAGTGCAGCACATTCCTGCTACTATTAGCATCTTGTTAAGTATTTTCAGAGGCTTGATTCCAATTATTATATTGGGGCGGGGGTGGCTCAGTCGGTAGCGCGCCAGGCTCCTAATCTGTAGTTCCCAGGTTCGAGTCCCAGCTGGGTCAGCGTTGAGATTTATCTCCGCAAAATTCCCCACCCTGCCCACGGTCAGTAGGGGACAACGATGGGCTTGGAAAGACCGCCGTCCGTCGGATGGGACGTTAAGCCGTGGCCCCGTGTGCGGGAGAGCCATACCCTGTGCACGTTAAAGAACACGCTCGGTGGACTTGATGGGAGGCTACCATCTGTCTCCCAACAGCGGGTCCCCTCCCCTAACCTTCTCTGAGTCTTCGGGGTCCTTGTGACGTGGCCATTTAGCCCATGGTGTGCAAAAAAGGGCCGCTCAGAAGTAAAACAACCCTATCCAATTATTATATTAATGGCACTGTTGCTCTTCCGGTATAACAAGGTTTAAAAAGTTGTGCAACCACACATCATTTTTCAAGTCCAGATATTTGTGTTGCAGTTTTCATACATCACGATTATGGGTACTGTACATTCGTTAAAAAACGATACCCGAAGGAAACATAAAAATTTAAATTATTGAATTAGAGTGTGCATGATATAAAACATCTGGGTTGGTGTACTAAACAGTTTTAAGTTGTTTGGGGTTGTTTTACCGCTGGATGGCGCTGGTAGATTGCTCAATCTCGATTGGTGTACTAAAATGGATTGTTTTATCTCTGAGCGGCACTTTTTTGCACACCATGGTCAGGTCACATAGACCCCGAAGTCTCAGAGAAAGTTGTGAGAGGGGATCCACTGGAACAGCTGTTGGGAGACGGATGTTAGCTCTCCCGTCAAGGCCATCCAGTGTGTTCAGTAGCGTGCACAGGATATGACTTTCCTGTACGTGGTCTACAGTTAAATTCCCATCCGACGAACGCGGCCTTTTCAAGCCCATTGGTGTCCCCTACTGACCGTGGTCAGGGCGGGGAGCTTTGCAGAGAAGTCTCAACGCTGACCCATTTGGGACTCGAAACCGGGAACTTCAGATTACGAGTCTGGAGCGCTACCGACTGAGTCACCCCCGCTCCCTAATCCAGCGTGTTCTCTAACGTGCACAGGAACTCTCGTGTGAAGGAAAGCATATGACTTTCCTTCACACGAGACCATGGCTTAACATCCCGTACAATGGACGGAAGGCTTTCGAAGCTCACTGGTGTCCCCTTTTAGACTGAAGGCAGGGCTTAGCTGTGATAAATCTCAACGCTGGCTCAGGTGGAACTCGAAACTGGGTTGGGTTGGGTTGTTTTACCTCTGAGCGGCACTTTTTTGCACACCATGGGCTAAATGGCCAGGTCACACAGACCCCGAAGGCTCAGAGAAGGTTGGGGGAGGGGACCCACTGGAAGCTGTTGGGAGACAGATGGTAGCCTCCCGTCAAGGCCATCCAGCGTGTTCTTTAACGTGCACAGGATATGGCTCTCCCGCACACGGGGCCACGGATTAACATCCCATCCGACGGACGGCAGCCTTTCCAAGCCCATCGGTGTCCCCTACTGACCGTGGGCAGGGCGGGGAATTTTGCGGAGATAAATCTCAACGCTGACCCAGCTGGGACTCGAACCTGGGAACTACAGATTACGAGACTGGCGTGCTACCGACTGAGCCACCCCCGCCCCCTCGAAACTGGAAATTACAGATTACGAGAATGACGTCGTACCGACTGAATCAATTCTCGACCCTCCCTGGTCAGAAGTAAACAAGTACATCCCAACCCAATAACACCCTCTTTCCGAAACAGGGACTCCGATAAATTTACATTTTAAAACTTGCGCCGTGTACTTTTTTATGTGAACGTTTATTAATCAAGAGCAAAAATTTCGAGACTTCTGGTCAAAATGAAAACGCTATCTACGCTACGTCAAATCTCGATTGAGCCTTGGGGTCCTTGAGACCTGGACACTTCTCAAAAAGTATTGACTAGAAGCAACAAACAACTCCAACCACTTCTATTTTTAAGCTGCTCAAAATGATGTACGAGATCTTTCAAGATCACCTGCCTAACGTTTCAAGCTTTCCAAAGTTGCTCAGGAGACATTTACTTAAGCAATACAATATCCTTTGCTTGCTTCCAAAAACCTTTGAACAGTCCACGTCTAATAACTGCATTACGCAGCACAATCTCAGTTTCGGAACATAAATGTAGGTTAATGATCTCTCTCCTTTCAGGCTTTTAAGGTTTCGAGTGCCATTTCTCGTCGTGTCTCCGAAAATAATGTGACCTGTTTATACAGAAGCCTAGGAGATGAGTGCTTATACTCTTCCGAGGGAAGTGGCCCTTTTAAGAAAGAAAGATTGAACAAGTGTTTATTTTTTTACTGGATGTTTTGCTACTAAATTGCGTCTTAAGTGTTCCAAATATCCAAGGATCAACGGTTAGGTCTAGTGTAAAAATATGCGGAAAACTTTGTCATAACTTTAATTTCATTCATTAGAATACATCTTATAGCAAGATAAAGAGACATAATTTCGTAAAATAGTTGGTCGTAATATCTTAACCAGGATTAAATATTGTCTGCAGTGACGTTATTTTTCATTGGAAATTTACCCATAGCTTTTTTTTTCTGTATCGTTTGCAAATTTGGTAAAGGAAAAATATTTATGTAATTGCAAATGGCAACACCAATAATTTTTTTTTTCATTTAAACGTTTTGAATAACTTCAGTAAATGTAAATTAAGAAGAAACAGGGTTATGTTATAACGTTGAGTAAGTACATATAATTATATCATGGAATAATTGAAGTGTGAAATTTATGTACTTAAACTTCTTATTTGCAAAGTACACATGTATGTGTAATTTTAGTTTAAAAATGTGTAAGCAGTACATAATTTCTCCAGCTAACTATTGAAATTCCTCGGGTCATACAGTCTCTGACACATACTGTAGTAAGTATTTAATGTTTGTTTTCAAATATGTTTTGCAATTGCATCGGAATGAAGTGTTTGTAAATGATTCGATAAGTAAATAATTTGTTATTTCTGATGGTTTGAAGTCTGTTTATCACGCTTATAGAAGCAGTTCAATGATTTTAAATGCCTGTCTGATTGAGTTGAGACATTTTAACTTCGTCACTAACTCGCACAAACAACTACACATTCCTTATTTTCTATTGTCAACATGGGTAGGTTGTTTTACCTCTGAGCGGCACTTTTTTGCACACCATGGGCTAAATGGCCAGGTCACATGGACCCCGAAAGCCCAGAGAAGGTTGGGGGAGGGGACCCACAGGAACAGTTGTTGGGAGACAGATGGTAGCCTCCCGTCAAGGCCATCCAGCGTGTTCTTTAACGTGCACAGGGTATGGCTCTCCCACACACGGGGCCACGGCTTAACGTCCCATACGACGGACGGCCGCCTTTCCAAGCCCATCGGTGTCCCCTACTGACCGTGGGCAGGGCGGGGAATTTTGCGGAGATAAATCTCAACGCTGACCCAGCTGGGACTCGAACCTGGGAACTACAGATTACGAGACTGGCGCGCTACCGACTGAGCCACCCCCGCCCCAGGTCACATGGGCCCCGAAGGCCCAGAGAAGGTTTGGGGGAGGTGACCCACTGGAACAGCTGTTGGGAGACGGTAGCCTCCCGTCAGGGCCATCCAGCGTGTTCTTTAACGTGCACAGAGTATGGCTCTCCCGCACACGGGACCGCGGCTTAACGTCCCATCCGACGGACGACTGCATTTCCAAGCCCATCGGTGTCCCCTACTGACCGTGGGCAGGGCAGGGAATTTTGCGGAGATAAATCTGAATGCTGACTCAGCTGGGACTCGAACCTGAGAACTGCAGATTACGACCCTGGCGTGCTACCGGCTGAGCCACCCCCGCCCATGTTAGCGCGCTACCGACTGAGCCACCCCCGCCCTTTAAAAAACCCATAAAATCGCATCATAAAAAATTTTAGTTTTTTAAAATTAGAGTTTAGCTGGAATAATTTGAGGAAATTTATTTACCTCTCCAGAACTAGAGTGAATATAATTAAAAATAATAAAATGCAATTTAATTATTTTAGAATATAGTTAAAAATAATGAAACGTAATTGAAATAGAATACAATTAAATATGCAATGTATTTAATTTTTTTTAATATTTCTAAATTAGTTTGGAGGTTAATTATCATATTTCTCTTGTGATTAAAATATAACATTGATTACAGTCGCTGAAAAAAAAGTATCCGAACATTATGGTTGATTACAGAATTCAGAAAAAAATATCTGGCAACTTTTTTTAGAAATTACTGATCTGGCAAACTTCGTGTCACGTGACAACCATGGTGTTCGGATACTTTTTTGAGCGACTGTACCTAACACAGAACATTTGATTAAATATGTTTAATTAAAGCAGGAAATACCGTATTAAAATAAATTTTTTTGTATTAAATTTTATCATTCAGCTTTAAGAAAACATTTCGAGCATTTGGTTGCCATCAAAGATTAAAGTCTTGAGCCTTGGAAGCCTTCCAAGAATCGCAGCTGTCTTTCACAAAAAAAAATGCTCAATGCAAGATACAATTAGTACATAAAAAAAAGGATAGAAAAAAACGGAGAACTGGCAGCAAAGCCTTTGGCTCAACGTTCGCAGATGACAGACAAGACGATATTGCCCTTGAATGACAATGTCGTAAGAGAACTTCAGGTTGGAAATAGAATCTTGCGTTAACAGATCATTTGGAAAAGACGTTTTATCACTTCGCCATTTAAAAGTGGGAGAGAATCCAGGTAGAATTACATGTCTGAATGCTGCAAATATTAACAGACAGTGAATGGGTATAAAGGGTTCCTCTGTTTGTTGTGTTGAAGATGTATTTGCGTCAGAATGTCATTCAAACATCACAGGTTATTAATAGAGTCAACTAGGTGCTTGAAACGAAGATTAAATGAGTTGGTATTTTGATCGAAACTTGTGTATTCGTATATGTATATCACTCAAGTCACGTTGGGGCAGGGGTGGCTCAGTCGGTAGCGCGCCAGGCTCGTAATCTGTAGTTCTCAGGTTCGATTCCCAGCTGGGTCAGCGTTGAGATTTATCTCCGCAAAATTCCTCGCCCTGTCCATGGTCAGTAGGGGACACCGATGGCCTTGGAAAGGCCGCCGTCCGTCGGATGGGACGTTAAGCCGTGGCCCCGTGTGCGGTAGAGCCATATCCTGCGCACGTTAAAGAACACGCTGGATGGCCTTGACGGGAGGCTACCATCTGTCTCCCAACAGCTGTTCCAGTGGGTCCCCTCCCCCAACCTTCTCTGAGCCTTCGGGAGGGGCGGGGGTGGCTCAGTCGGTAGCGTGCCAGGCTCGTAATCTGTAGTTCCCAGGTTCGATTCCCAGCTGGGTCAGCGTTGAGATTTATCTCCGCAAAATTCCCCGCCCTGTCCTTGGTCAGTAGGGGACACCGATGGGCTTGGAAAGGCCGCCGTCCGTCGGATGGGACGTTAAGCCGTGGCCTCGTGTGCGGGAGAGCCATACCCTGTGCACGTTAAAGAACACGCTGGATGGCCTTGACGGGAGGCTACCATCTGTCTCCCAACAGCTGTTCCAGTGGGTCCCCTCCCCCAACCTTCTCTGAGCCTTCGGGGTCCATGTGACCTGGCCATTTAGCCCATGGTGTGCAAAAAAGTGCCGCCCAGAGGTAAAACAACCCAACTCAAGTCACGAAGGATTTCACAAGGGGTTTACTGTCTTCGTAGAGGTTGAAATAGCCAATGAACTCAGCAGTAAAGTATCACACATGACCTGTAGACATGGAATTCTTGAAGTAGTTAGTAGAAAAAGTTAAGTTTCGTCGTGAGTGGGATTCGTAACACACTTCTCAGTTGCATGACAAGGTTGGATTGCTTTACCTCTGAGCTGCACTTTTTTGTACACATTTGGCTAAATGGCAGGTCACAAGAACCCTGAGGGTCCCCTCCCCCAACCTTCTCTGAGCTCTCGGGGTTCTTGTGACCTGCCATTTAACCCACAGAGAAGGTTGGGTTGGGTTGTTTTACCTCTGAGCAACACTTTTTTGCACACAATGGGCTAAATGGCCAGGTCACATGGACCCCGAAGGCTCAGAGAAGGTTGGGGGAGGGGAATAGCTGTTGGGAGACAGATGGTAGCCTCCCGTCAAGGCCATCCAGCGTGTTTTTTAACGTGCACAGGGTATGGCTCTCCCACACATGGAGCCACGGCTTAACGCCCCGTCCGACGGACGGCGGCCTTTCCAAGCCCATCGGTGTCCCCTACTGACCGTGGGCAGGGCGGGGAATTTTTACGGAGATAAATCTCAACGCTGACCCAGCTGGGACTCGAACCTGGGAACTACAGATTACGAGCTTGGCGCGCTACTGAAGTTTGGGGGAGGGGACCCACTAGACAGCTATTAGGAGACAGATGGTAGCCTTCCATGAAGAGCATCCAGCAGGTTTAACAAGGTTGGGTTGTTTTACCTATGAGCTGCAATTTTTTTGTACACCATTGGCTAAATGGGTAGGTCACATGGACCCCGAATTTTAGGTAATTTATTTACCGCTCCAGAACTAGTTATTATTAAATCCAGAACTAGCTCCAGAACTAGTTATTATTAAAGACGAATTTATTTACCACTCCAGAACTAGTTAGTGATCAGGAATCATTGATCCGGATCTCCCACTTCCAGTGGGTCCCCTCACCTAACCGCAGAGAATGTCAGGGGAGGGGACCCACTGGAACAGCTGTTAGGAGACAGATGCTAGCCTTTCATCAAGACCATCCAGCGGGTTCTTTAACGTGCACAGGGTATGACTCTCCCGCACACAGAGCCACGGCTTAATTATATCCGACGGACGGCGACCTTTCCAAGCCCATCGGTGTCCCCTACTGACCGTGCACAGGGTAAGACTCTTCCGCACACAGAGCCACGGATTAATTCCATCCGACGGACGGCGACCTTTCCAAGCCCATCGGTGTCCCCTACTGACCGCGCACAGGGTATGACTCTTCCGCACACAGGGCCACGGCTTAATTCCATCCGATGAACGGCGACCTTTCCAAGCCCATCGGTGTCCCCTACTGACCGTGCACAGGGTATGACTCTTCTGCACACAGGGCCACGGCTTAATTATATCCGACAGACGGCGAACTTTCCAAGCACATCGATGTCCCCTACTGACCGTGCACAGGGTATGACTCTTCTGCACACAGGGCCACGGCTTAATTATATCCGACAGACGGCGACCTTTCCAAGCCCATCGGTGTCCCCTACTGACCGTGCACAGGATATGACTCTTCCGTACACAGGGCCACTGCTTAATTCCATCCGACGGACGGCGAACTTTCCAAGCCCATCGATGTCTCCTACTGACCGTGCACAGGGTATGACTCTTCCGCACACAGGGCCACGGCTTAATTATATCCGACGGACGGCGACCTTTCCAAGCCCATCGGTGTCCCCTACTGACCGTGCACAGGGTATGACTCTTCTGCACACAGGGCCACGGCTTAATTATATCCGACAGACGGCGAACTTTCCAAGCCCATCGGTGTCCCCTACTGACCGTGCACAGGATATGACTCTTCCGCACACAGGGCCACTGCTTAATTCCATCCGATGGACGGCGACCTTTCCAAGCCCATCGGTGTCCCCTACTGACCGTGCACAGGGTATGACTCTTCCGCACACAGGGCCACGGCTTAATTCCATCCGATGAACGGCGACCTTTCCAAGCCCATCGGTGTCCCCTACTGACCGTGCACAGGGTATGACTCTTCTGCACACAGGGCCACGGCTTAATTATATCCGACGGACGGCGACCTTTCCAAGCCCATCGGTGTCCCCTACTGACCATGCACAGGGTATGACTCTTCTGCACACAGGGCCACGGCTTAATTATATCCGACGGACGGCGACCTTTCCAAGCCCATCGGTGTCCCCTACTGACCGTGCACAGGATATGACTCTTCCGTACACAGGGCCACTGCTTAATTCCATCCGACGGACGGCGACCTTTCCAAGCCCATCGGTGTCCCCTACTGACCGTGCACAGGGTATGACTCTTCCGCACACAGGGCCACGGCTTAATTCCATCCGATGAACGGCGACCTTTCCAAGCCCATCGGTGTCCCCTACTGACCGTGCACAGGGTATGACTCTTCTGCACACAGGGCCACGGCTTAATTATGTCCGACGGACGGCGACCTTTCCAAGCCCATCGGTGTCCCCTACTGACCGCGCACAGGGTATGACTCTTCCGCACACAGGGCCACGGCTTAATTCCATCCGATGAACGGCGACCTTTCCAAGCCCATCGGTGTCCCCTACTGACCGTGCACAGGGTATGACTCTTCTGCACACAGGGCCACGGCTTAATTATATCCGACGGACGGCGACCTTTCCAAGTCCATCGGTGTCCCCTACTGACCGTGCACAGGATATGACTCTTCCGTACACAGGGCCACTGCTTAATTCCATCCGACAGATGGCGAACTTTCCAAGCCCATCGATGTCTCCTACTGACCGTGCACAGGGTAGGACTCTTCTGCACACAGGGCCACGGCTTAATTATATCCGACGGACGGCGACCTTTCCAAGCCCATCGGTGTCCCCTACTGACCGTGCACAGGATATGACTCTTCCGTACACAGGGCCACTGCTTAATTCCATCCGACAGACGGCGAACTTTCCAAGCCCATCGATGTCTCCTACTGACCGTGCACAGGGTAGGACTCTTCCGCACACAGGGCCACGGCTTAATTATATCCGACGGATGGCGACCTTTCCAAGCCCATCGGTGTCCCTTACTGACCGTGCACAGGATATGACTCTTCCGTACACAGGGCCACTGCTTAATTCCATCCGACGGACGGCGACCTTTCCGAGCCCATCGGTGTCCCCTACTGACCGTGCACAGGGTATGACTCTTCCGCACACAGGGCCACGGCTTAATTCAATCCGATGGACGGCGACCTTTCCAAGCCCATCGGTGTCCCCTACTGACCGTGCACAGGGTATGACTCTTCCGCACACAGGGCCACGGCTTAATTCCATCCGATGAACGGCGACCTTTCCAAGCCCATCGGTGTCCCCTACTGACCGTGCACAGGGTATGACTCTTCCGCACACAGGGCCACGGCTTAATTCAATCCGATGGACGGCGACCTTTCCAAGCCCATCGGTGTCCCCTACTGACCGTGCACAGGGTATGACTGTTCCACACACAGCGCCACGGCTTAATTCCATTTGACAGACGTCGAACTTTCTAAGCCCATCGATGTCCCCTACTCACCGTGCACAGGGTATGTATGACTCTTCCACACACAGTGCCATGGCTTAATTCCATCCGACGGACGGCGACCTTTCCAAACCCATCGGTGTCCCCTACTGACCGTGCACAAGGTATGACTCTTCCGCACACAGGGTCACGGCTTAATTCCATCCGACGGACGGCGACTTTTCCAAGCCCATCGGTGCCCCCTACTGACCGTGCACAGGGTATGACTCTTCCGCACACAGGGCCACTGCTTAAATCCATCCGACGGACAGCGACCTTTCCAAGCCCATCGGTGTCCCCTACTGACCGTGCACAGGATATGACTCTTCCGTACACAGGGCCACTGCTTAATTCCATCCGACGGACGGCGACCTTTCCAAGCCCATCGGTGTCCCCTACTGACCGTGCACAGGGTATGACTCTTCCGCACACAGGGCCACGGCTTAATTCAATCCGATGGACGGCGACCTTTCCAAGCCCATCGGTGTCCCCTACTGACCGTGCACAGGGTATGACTGTTCCACACACAGCGCCACGGCTTAATTCCATTTGACAGACGTCGAACTTTCTAAGCCCATCGATGTCCCCTACTCACCGTGCACAGGGTATGTATGACTCTTCCACACACAGTGCCATGGCTTAATTCCATCCGACGGACGGCGACCTTTCCAAACCCATCGGTGTCCCCTACTGACCGTGCACAAGGTATGACTCTTCCGCACACAGGGTCACGGCTTAATTCCATCCGACGGACGGCGACTTTTCCAAGCCCATCGGTGCCCTCTACTGACCGTGCACAGGGTATGACTCTTCCGCACACAGGGCCACTGCTTAAATCCATCCGACGGACAGCGACCTTTCCAAGCCCATCGGTGTCCCCTACTGACCGTGCACAGGATATGACTCTTCTGCAGACAGTGCGACTGCTTAATTCCATCCGACGGCGGCGACCTTTCCAAGCCAATTGGTGTCCCCTACTGACCGTTCACAGGGTATGACTCTTCCGCACACAGGGCCACGGCTTCATTCCATCCGACGGACGGCGACCTTTCCAAGCCCATCGGTGTCCCCTACTGACCGTGCACAGGATATGACTTCCGCACACAGTGCGACTGCTTAATTCCATCCGACGGCGGCGACCTTTGCAAGCCCATCGGTGTCCCCTACTGACCGTGCACAGGGTATGTATGACTCTTCCGCACACAGGACCACGGCTTAGTTCCATCCGACCGACGGCGACTTTTCCAAGCCCATCGGTGTCCCCTACTGACCATGCACAGGGTATGACTCTTCCGCACACAGAGCCACGGCTTAATTCCATCCGACGGACGGCGACCTTTCTAAGCCCATCGGTGTCCCCTACTGACCGTGCACAGGATAGGACTCTTCCGCACACAGGGCCACGACTTAATTCCATCAGACGGATGGCGATCTTTCCAAGCCCATCGGTGTTCCATACTGACCGTGCACAAGGTATGACTCTTCCGCACACAGGGCCACGGTTTAATTCCATCCGACGGACTGCGATCTTTCCGAGCCCATCGGTGTCCCCTACTGACTGTGCACAGGGTATGACTCTTCCGCACACAGACCACGTCTTAATTCCATCCGACGGACGGCGACCTTTCCAAGCCCATCGGTTCCTCTACTGACCGTGCACAGGGTATGACTCTATTGCACACAGAGCCACGGCTTAATTCCATCCGACGGACGGCGACCTTTCCAAGCCCATCGGTTTCCCCTACTGACCGTGCACAGGGTATGACTCTTCTTCACACAGAGCCACGGCTTAATTCCATCCGACGGACGGCGACCTTTCCAAACCCATCGGTGTCCCCTACTGACCGTGCACAGGATATGACTCTTCCGTACACAGGGCCACTGCTTAATTCCATCCGACGGACGGCGACCTTTCCAAGCCCATCGGTGTCCCCTACTGACCGTGCACAGGGTATGACTCTTCCGCACACAGGGCCACGGCTTAATTCCATCCGACAGACGTCGAACTTTCTAAGCCCATCGATGTCCCCTACTCACCGTGCACAGGGTATGTATGACTCTTCCACACACAGTGCCACGGCTTAATTCCATCCGACGGACCGCGACCTTTCCAAACCCATCGGTGTCCCCTACTGACCATGCACAAGGTATGACTCTTCCGCACACAGGGTCACGGCTTAATTCCATCCGACGGACGGCGACTTTTCCAAGCCCATCGGTGCCCCCTACTGACCGTGCACAGGGTATGACTCTTCCGCACACAGGGCCACGGCTTAATTCCATCCGACGGACAGCGACCTTTCCAAGCCCATCGGTGTCCCCTACTGACCGTGCACAGGATATGACTCTTCTGCAGACAGTGCGACTGCTTAATTCCATCCGACGGCGGCGACCTTTCCAAGCCCATCGGTGTCCCCTACTGACCGTGCACAGGGTATGACTCTTCCGCACACAGGGCCACGGCTTAATTCCATCCGACGGACGGCGACCTTTCCAAGCCCATCGGTGTCCCCTACTGACCGTGCACAGGATATGACTTCCGCACACAGTGCGACTGCTTAATTCCATCCGACGGCGGCGACCTTTGCAAGCCCATCGGTGTCCCCTACTGACCGTGCACAGGGTATGTATGACTCTTCCGCACACAGGACCACGGCTTAGTTCCATCCGACCGACGGCGACTTTTCCAAGCCCATCGGTGTCCCCTACTGACCGTGCATAGGGTATGACTCTTCCGCACACAGTGCGACTACTTAATTCCATCCGACGGACGGCGACCTTTCCAAGCCCATCGGTGTCCCTTACTGACCGTGCACAGGATATGACTCTTCCGCACACAGGGCCACTGCTTAATTCCATTCGACGGACGGCGACCTTTCGAAGCCCATCGATGTCCCCTACTGACCGTGCACAGGGTATGAATCTTCCGCACACAGGGCCACGGCTTAATTCCATTCGATGGACGGCGACCTTTCCAAGCCCATCGGTGTCCCCTACTGACCGTGCACAGGGTATGACTTCCGCACACAGTGCCACTGCTTAATTCCATCCGACGGACAGCGACCTTTCCAAGCCCATCGGTGCCCCCTACTGACCGTGCACAGGGTATGACTCTTCTGCACACAGGGCCACGGCTTAATTCCATCCGACGGACAGCGACCTTTCCAAGCCCATCGGTGTCCCCTACTGACCGTGCACAGGATATGACTCTTCTGCAGACAGTGCGACTGCTTAATTCCATCCGACGGCGGCGACCTTTCCAAGCCCATCGGTGTCCCCTACTGACCATGCACAGGGTATGACTCTTCCGCACACAGAGCCACGGCTTAATTCCATCCGACGGACGGCGACCTTTCTAAGCCCATCGGTGTCCCCTACTGACCGTGCACAGGATATGACTCTTCCGCACACAGGGCCACGACTTAATTCCATCAGACGGATGGCGATCTTTCCAAGCCCATCGGTGTTCCATACTGACCGTGCACAAGGTATGACTCTTCCGCACACAGGGCCACGGTTTAATTCCATCCGACGGACTGCGATCTTTCCGAGCCCATCGGTGTCCCCTACTGACTGTGCACAGGGTATGACGCTTCCGCACACAGACCACGTCTTAATTCCATCCGACGGACGGCGACCTTTCCAAGCCCATCGGTTCCTCTACTGACCGTGCACAGGGTATGACTCTATTGCACACAGAGCCACGGCTTAATTCCATCCGACGGACGGTGACCTTTCCAAACCCATCGGTTTCCCCTACTGACCGTGCACAGGGTATGACTCTTCTTCACACAGAGCCACGGCTTAATTCCATCCGACGGACGGCGACCTTTCCAAACCCATCGGTTTCCCCTACTGACCGTGCACAGGATATGACTCTTCCACACACAGAGCCACGGCTTAATTCCATCCGACGGACGGCGACCTTTCCAAGCCCATCGGTTTCCCCTACTGACCGTGCACAGGGTATGACTCTTCTGCACACAGAGCCACGGCTTAATTCCATCCGACGGACGGCGACCTTTCCAAGCCCATCGGTGTCCCTACTTACCGAAGACAAGGCGAGAGTTTCACGGGGGTAAATCTCAATATTGACCCAGCCGGGACTCGAACCTGGAAACTACAGATATCGAGCCTGGCACGTTAAAGAACACTGGATAGTCTTGACGGGAGGTTACCATCTAATTTGTAACAACTGTCCAGTGGGTCCCCTCCCCAAACCTTCTCTGAGCCCTCGTGGCCCTTGTGACCTGATTATTTAACTCATTCTGTGAAAAAAAAGTGCAGTTCAGAATAAAACAGCCGAATCTTGATTCGTTGTTAAAATAACATTTTTTTCCCTTAGAAGTAATTCATTTAGGGGCTGTTGCAGATCATGTTCGTTCTCTTCAACGCTAAAATAATCTCTATTCAAGCTCAAACGGTTTTTTTATGATTTTTTTTTTCTAAAGAAAACAGTCAGCAACGTCAATCATCAGTACCTACTATGAGCACGTGGGTCATCACTCATACAGCAGGAAAAAAAAAACTAATTTTGCAACTGGATTTAGAAAAGGAAACGTTTCTCTGTCAAGCTCAACGTATGTAAAGGTGAAATTGCTCGGATGATTTATTTCCCAAGGGACGGGAATAGAGACGTTGACAGGCATGGAACATGGTTAAGAATAAAACAGGATAATTATGTGAAATAGCATTTCTGCTTCCCTGTCATTTATGTAACTAGGAACATTACGAAACTTGCTGACCTTAAAAGATTTCAGGAGAAATTGTTTGATGAACACATTTCTCATTGGTTAGTTTAGAAAGAGTGCGCAGTTGTAGAGAGTGGTTCAGTCAGCATGCCAGACTTGTAATCTTCAGTTACCAGGTTCGATTTCCTCCTAGGCAAGGTTTGGGTTGTTTTAGCTCTCTGAGCGGCACTGTTTTTGCACACCATGGGCTAAATGGCCAGGTCACAAAGACCCCGAACGCTCGGAGAAGGTTGGGGGAGGGGTTGGGTTGGGTTGTTTTATCTCTGAGCGGCACTTTTTTGCACAACATGGGCTAAATGGCCAGGTCACAAGAACCCCGAAGGCTCAGAGAAGGTTGGGGGAGGGGACCCACTGGAACAGCTGTTGGGAGACAGATGGTAGCCTCCCGTCAAGGCCATCCAGCGTGTTCTTTAACGTGCACAGGGTATGGCTCTCTCACACACGGGGCCACGGCTTAACGTCCCATCCGACGGACGGCGGCCTTTCCAAGCCCATCGGTGTCCCCTACTGACCGTGGGCAGGGCGGGGAGTTTTGCGGAGATATATCTCAACGCTGACCCAACTGGGATGGGGGAGGGGACCCACTGGAACAGCTGTTAGGAGGCAGAAGGTAGCCTCCCGTCAAGGCCGTTCAGTGTGTTCTTTAAAGTGCACTGGGTATGGCTATCTCGTACACGAGATCACGGTTTAACGTTCCATCCAACAGACGGCGGCTTTTACAAGTCCATCGGTATCCCCAACTGACCGTGGGCAGGGTGTAGAGTTTTGTGGAGATAAATCTGAACGCTGACCTAGTTGGGGCTCCAATTTGGAAGCTGTAGATTATGAGCTAGGAAGCCACCCTCCTCTGGGTCAGAGTTGAGATTCACGAGCCGCAAAGTTCTCTTACAATGAGCCACACGCAGCTCACGTGACCCATCGTTCTCTTGCAGTGAGTCACACGCAGCTCACGAGCTGCAAAATTCTGTTGCCGTGAGCCACATGGAGCTCATCAGCCGCGAGTTCTGTTCAAATGAGCCACAAGAGCGACGAGTTCTGTTTCAATGAGCCACATGGAGCTCATCAGCCGCGAGTTCTGTTCAAATGAGCCACAAGAACGGCGAGTTCTGTTTTAATGAGCCACATGCAGCTCACTAGTAGTAAATTCTCTTGCAGTGAGACGCGGGTCGGATGATCTTGGTTTAGAGCACTGTTTCCCAACGTTTTCGGCGCCGCGAACCCCTTCGAAATATGGAGGGCGGAGGTGGCTCAGTCGGTAGCGCGCCAGGCTCGTAATCTGTAGTTCCCAAGTTCGAGTCCCAGCTGGGTCAGTGTTAAGATTATCTCCGCAAAACTCCCCGCCCTGCCCACGGTCAGCAGGGGACACCGCTGGGCTTGGAAAGGCCGCCGTCCGTCGGATGGGACGTTAAGCCGTGACTCCGTGTGCGGGAGAGTTATACCCTGTGCACGTTAAAGAACACGCTGGATGGCCTTGACGGGAGGCTACCATCTGTCTCCCAGCAGCTGTTCCGGTGGGTCCCCTCCCCCAACTTTCTCTGAGCCTTCGGGGTCCATGTGACCTGACCATTTAGCCCATAGTGTGCAAAAAAGTGCCGCTCAGAGGGAAAACAACCCAACAACCCATGTGACCTGGCCATTTAGCCCATGGTGTGCAAAAAAGTGCCGCTCAGAGGTAAAACAACCCAACAACCCAACCCCTTAGAAATCTAACTCTACGGCTTGTAAAATCAAAAATTTCAGTTTAAAAAAAAATCAAAATTTTAATGTACTGGGACGACGTTCCAGCTCGATCCTTGGCTCTCCCCATCGGGGACAGGATCTGGGAGGTCTCAACCTCCAGATCCTGTCCCTAATTTTTATTAAGTGGACCTAATTTATTATTCCTTATATATCGTAATAGATCTAAATTTTATTAAATGCCAAAGTGGCCATTTTAGAATGCTGCCAAAAGTAACAGTTAAAAATTGAGTAATAGTTTAAATAATAGTTAAAAAAATTTCAAATTCAGTATATTTCATGCGTTTTTAAGAATTTTTTTAAAGATCTCTAAAACGGAGGGGGAAATATTATACTGCAATGGAAGACTCTTGGCTTCCCCCCCCCCCTTTTTTTGTCTCGATTGCCTTCCTTGCCCCTTCTATGACTCGATTACGTCCAATCCCTTATTTTTTTCTGGCTGGATTGAGTTTCGTACTCTTCCCTATTATTCTTTTCCGACTCAATTAAATTTGTTGTCCTCTATTTTTTTTTTCTGGCTGGATTGAGTTTCCTACTCTCCCCTATTTTTCTTTTCTGACTCTGTAAAATTTGTTTGTCCTCTGATTTTTTTTTTCTGGCTGGATTGAGTTTCGTACTCTTTCCTATTTTTTTATGACTCTGTTAAATTTGTTGCCCTCCCCCTATTTTTGTATTCTGGCTGCATTGAGTTTCCTACTCTATTTTTCTTTTCTGACTCGGTTAAATTGCCCTCCCCCTATTATTTTTTTTCTGGCTGGATTAAGTTTCGTACTCTTTCTTATTTTTTTTTATGACTCTGTTAAATTTGTTGCCCTCCCCCTATTTTTGTATTCTGGCTGCATTGAGTTTCGTACTCTATTTTTCTTTTCTGACTCGGTTAAATTGCCCTCCCCCTATTATTTTTTTTCTGGCTGGATTGAGTTTCGTACTCTTTCCTATTTTTTTATGACTCTGTTAAATTTGTTGCCCTCCCCCTATTTTTGTATTCTGGCTGCATTGAGTTTCGTACTCTATTTTCTTTTCTGACTCGGTTAAATTGCCCTCCCCCTATTATTTTTTTTCTGGCTGGATTGAGTTTCGTACTCTTTCCTATTTTTTTTATGACTCTGTTAAATTTGTTGCCCTCCCCCTATTTTTGTATTCTGGCTGCATTGAGTTTCGTACTCTATTTTCTTTTCTGACTCGGTTAAATTGCCCTCCCCCTATTATTTTTTTTCTGGCTGGATAGAGTTTCGTACTCTTTCCTATTTTTTATGACTCTGTTAAATTTGTTGCCCTCCCCCTATTTTTGTATTCTGGCTGCATTGAGTTTCGTACTCTATTTTCTTTTCTGAATCGGTTAAATTGCCCTCCCCCTATTATTTTTTTTCTGGCTGGATAGAGTTTCGTACTCTTTCCTATTTTTTTTATGACTCTGTTAAATTTGTTGCCCTCCCCCTATTTTTGTATTCTGGCTGCATTGAGTTTCGTACTCTATTTTCTTTTCTGACTCGGTTAAATTGCCCTCCCCCTATTATTTTTTTTCTGGCTGGATAGAGTTTCGTACTCTTTCCTATTTTTTATGACTCTGTTAAATTTGTTGCCCTCCCCCTATTTTTGTATTCTGGCTGCATTGAGTTTCGTACTATATTTTCTTTTCTGACTCGGTTAAATTGCCCTCCCCCTATTATTTTTTTTCTGGCTGGATTGAGTTTCGTACTTTTTCCTATTTTTTTTATGACTCTGTTAAATTTGTTGCCTCCCCCTATTTTTGTATTGTGGCTGCATTGAGTTTCGTACTCTATTTTCTTTTCTGACTCGGTTAAATTGCCCTCCCCCTATTATTTTTTTTCTGGCTGGATTGAGTTTTGTACTCTTTCCTATATTTTTTATGACTCTGTTAAATTTGTTGCCTCCCCCTATTTTTGTATTCTGGCTGCATTGAGTTTCGTACTCTATTTTCTTTTCTGAATCGGTTAAATTGCCCTCCCCCTATTATTTTTTTTCTGGCTGGATAGAGTTTCGTACTCTTTCCTATTTTTTTTATGACTCTGTTAAATTTGTTGCCCTCCCCTCCCCCTATTTTTGTATTCTGGCTGCATTGAGTTTCGTACTCTATTTTCTTTTCTGACTCGGTTAAATTGCCCTCCCCCTATTATTTTTTTTTCTGGCTGGATAGAGTTTCGTACTCTTTCCTATTTTTTTTATGACTCTGTTAAATTTGTTGCCCTCCCCCTATTTTTGTATTCTGGCTGCATTGAGTTTCGTACTCTATTTTCTTTTCTGACTCGGTTAAATTGCCCTCCCCCTATTATTTTTTTTTCTGGCTGGATAGAGTTTCGTACACTTTCCTATTTTTTTTATGACTCTGTTAAATTTGTTGCCCTCCCCCTATTTTTGTATTCTGGCTGCATTGAGTTTCGTACTCTATTTTCTTTTCTGACTCGGTTAAATTGCCCTCCCCCTATTATTTTTTTTCTGGCTGGATTGAGTTTCGTACTTTTTCCTATTTTTTTTATGACTCTGTTAAATTTGTTGCCTCCCCCTATTTTTGTATTGTGGCTGCATTGAGTTTCGTACTCTATTTTCTTTTCTGACTCGGTTAAATTGCCCTCCCCCTATTATTTTTTTTCTGACTGGATAGAGTTTCGTACTCTTTCCTATTATTTATGACTCTGTTAAATTTGTTGCCCTCCCCCTATTTTTGTATTCTGGCTGCATTGAGTTTCGTACTCTATTTTCTTTTCTGAGTCGGTTAAATTGCCCTCCCCCTATTATTTTTTTTCTGGCTGGATTGAGTTTCGTACTCTTTCCTATTTTATTTATGACTCTGTTAAATTTGTTGCCCTCCCCCTATTTTTGTATTCTGGCTGCATTGAGTTTCGTACTCTATTTTCTTTTCTGACTCGATTAAATTGCCCTCCCCCTATTATTTTTTTCTGGCTGGATTGAGTTTCGTACTCTCTCCTATTTTTTTTGTGACTCTGTTAAATTTGTTGCCTCCCCCTATTTTTGTATTCTGGCTGCATTGAGTTTCGTACTCTATTTTCTTTTCTGACTCGGTTAAATTGCCCTCCCCCTATTATTTTTTTTCTGGCTGGATTGAGTTTTGTACTCTTTCCTATTTTTTTTATGACTCTGTTAAATTTGTTGCCTCCCCCTATTTTTGTATTCTGGCTGCATTGAGTTTCGTACTCTATTTTCTTTTCTGAATCGGTTAAATTGCCCTCCCACTATTATTTTTTTTCTGGCTGGATAGAGTTTCGTACTCTTTCCTATTTTTTTTATGACTCTGTTAAATTTGTTGCCCTCCCCTCCCCCTATTTTTGTATTCTGGCTGCATTGAGTTTCGTACTCTATTTTCTTTTCTGAGTCGGTTAAATTGCCCTCCCCCTATTATTTTTTTTCTGGCTGGATAGAGTTTCGTACTCTTTCCTCTTTTTTATGACTCTGTTAAATTTGTTGCCCTCCCCCTATTTTTGTATTCTGGCTGCATTGAGTTTCGTACTCTATTTTCTTTTCTGACTCGGTTTAATTGCCCTCCCCCTATTATTTTTTTTCTGGCTGGATAGAGTTTCGTACTCTTTCCTATTTTTTTTATGACTCTGTTAAATTTGTTGCCCTCCCCTCCCCCTATTTTTGTATTCTGGCTGCATTGAGTTTCGTACTCTATTTTCTTTTCTGACTCGGTTAAATTGCCCTCCCCCTATTATTTTTTTTTCTGGCTGGATAGAGTTTCGTACTCTTTCCTATTTTTTTTATGACTCTGTTAAATTTGTTGCCCTCCCCCTATTTTTGTATTCTGGCTGCATTGAGTTTCGTACTCTATTTTCTTTTCTGAATCGGTTAAATTGCCCTCCCCCTATTATTTTTTTTCTGGCTGGATAGAGTTTCGTACTCTTTCCTATTTTTTTTATGACTCTGTTAAATTTGTTGCCCTCCCCCTATTTTTGTATTCTGGCTGCATTGAGTTTCGTACTCTATTTTCTTTTCTGACTCGGTTAAATTGCCCTCCCCCTATTATTTTTTTTCTGGCTGGATAGAGTTTCGTACTCTTTCCTATTTTTTATGACTCTGTTAAATTTGTTGCCCTCCCCCTATTTTTGTATTCTGGCTGCATTGAGTTTCGTACTATATTTTCTTTTCTGACTCGGTTAAATTGCCCTCCCCCTATTATTTTTTTTCTGGCTGGATTGAGTTTCGTACTTTTTCCTATTTTTTTTATGACTCTGTTAAATTTGTTGCCTCCCCCTATTTTTGTATTGTGGCTGCATTGAGTTTCGTACTCTATTTTCTTTTCTGACTCGGTTAAATTGCCCTCCCCCTATTATTTTTTTTCTGACTGGATAGAGTTTCGTACTCTTTCCTATTATTTATGACTCTGTTAAATTTGTTGCCCTCCCCCTATTTTTGTATTCTGGCTGCATTGAGTTTCGTACTCTATTTTCTTTTCTGAGTCGGTTAAATTGCCCTCCCCCTATTATTTTTTTTCTGGCTGGATTGAGTTTCGTACTCTTTCCTATTTTATTTATGACTCTGTTAAATTTGTTGCCCTTCCCCTATTTTTGTATTCTGGCTGCATTGAGTTTCGTACTCTATTTTCTTTTCTGACTCGATTAAATTGCCCTCCCCCTATTATTTTTTTCTGGCTGGATTGAGTTTCGTACTCTTTCCTATTTTTTTTGTGACTCTGTTAAATTTGTTGCCTCCCCCTATTTTTGTATTCTGGCTGCATTGAGTTTCGTACTCTATTTTCTTTTCTGACTCGGTTAAATTGCCCTCCCCCTATTATTTTTTTTCTGGCTGGATTGAGTTTTGTACTCTTTCCTATTTTTTTTATGACTCTGTTAAATTTGTTGCCTCCCCCTATTTTTGTATTCTGGCTGCATTGAGTTTCGTACTCTATTTTCTTTTCTGACTCGGTTAAATTGCCCTCCCCCTATTATTTTTTTTCTGGCTGGATTGAGTTTTGTACTCTTTCCTATTTTTTTTATGACTCTGTTAAATTTGTTGCCTCCCCCTATTTTTGTATTCTGGCTGCATTGAGTTTCGTACTCTATTTTCTTTTCTGACTCGGTTAAATTGCCCTCCCCCTATTATTTTTTTTCTGGCTGGATTGAGTTTTGTACTCTTTCCTATTTTTTTTATGACTCTGTTAAATTTGTTGCCTCCCCCTATTTTTGTATTCTGGCTGCATTGAGTTTCGTACTCTATTTTCTTTTCTGACTCGGTTAAATTGCCCTCCCCCTATTATTTTTTTTCTGGCTGGATTGAGTTTCGTACTCTTTCCTATTTTTTTTATGACTCTGTTAAATTTGTTGCCCTCCCCCTATTTTTGTATTCTGGCTGCATTGAGTTTCGTACTCTATTTTCTTTTCTGACTCGGTTAAATTGCCCTCCCCCTATTATTTTTTTTTCTGGCTGGATAGAGTTTCGTACACTTTCCTATTTTTTTTATGACTCTGTTAAATTTGTTGCCCTCCCCCTATTTTTGTATTCTGGCTGCATTGAGTTTCGTACTCTATTTTCTTTTCTGACTCGGTTAAATTGCCCTCCCCCTATTATTTTTTTTCTGGCTGGATTGAGTTTTGTACTCTTTCCTATTTTTTTTATGACTCTGTTAAATTTGTTGCCTCCCCCTATTTTTGTATTCTGGCTGCATTGAGTTTCGTACTCTATTTTCTTTTCTGACTCGGTTAAATTGCCCTCCCCCTATTATTTTTTTTCTGGCTGGATTTAGTTTTGTACTCTTTCCTATTTTTTTTATGACTCTGTTAAATTTGTTGCCCTCCCCCTATTTTTGTATTCTGGCTGCATTGAGTTTCGTACTCTATTTTCTTTTCTGACTCGGTTAAATTGCCCTCCCCCTATTATTTTTTTTCTGGCTGGATTGAGTTTTGTACTCTTTCCTATTTTTTTTATGACTCTGTTAAATTTGTTGCCCTCCCCCTATTTTTGTATTCTGGCTGCATTGAGTTTCGTACTCTATTTTCTTTTCTGACTCGGTTAAATTGCCCTCCCACTATTATTTTTTTTCTGGCTGGATTGAGTTTCGTACTCTTTCCTATTTTTTTTATGACTCTGTTAAATTTGTTCCCCCTATTTTTGTATTCTGGCTGCATTGAGTTTCGTACTCTATTTTCTTTTCTGACTCGGTTAAATTGCCCTCCCACTATTATTTTTTTCTGGCTGGATTGAGTTTTGTACTCTCCCTTATTTGCTTTTCTAGCTTGGTTAAATTTCTTGTTTTCCATGTATTTTTTTCCGGATCTACAGAAATCTCCCCCCCCCCCCTAATTCTTCGAGCTCCATTAAACTCATGCTCTCCACTTTTATATCGGGGCGGGGGTGGCTCAGTCGGTAGCGTGCCAGGCTCGTAATCTGTAGTTCCCAGGTTCGAGTCCCAGCTGGGTCAGCGTTGAGATTTATCTCCGCAAAATTCCCCGCCCTGCCCACGGTCAGTAGGGGACACCGATGGGCTTGGAAAGGCCGCCGTCCGTCGGATGGGACGTTAAGCCGTGGCCCCATGTGTGGGAGAGCCATACCCTCTGCACGTTAAAGAACACGCTGGATGGCCTTGACGGGAGGTTACCATCTGTCTTCCAACAGCTATTACAATGGGTCCCCTCCCCCAACCTTCTCTGAGCCTTAGGGGTCCATGTGACCTGGCCATTTAGCCCATGGTGTGCACAAAAGTGCCGCTCAGAGGTAAAACAAACGAAACAAACCAAAACTCCACTTTTATACTTTTATAGATCTGAGCCGTAGGAAAGGATAATTCAATGGTGTGACATTGATTAACATTCCCGCAACTGATGCATTCATGTCGTCATTGCTATTGGTGATTTCATTGTGGCTGATTTACCAATGCCATTTGTCACGAGGTCAACTTCCTCGTGTTTCCTTTATTTCTGCATTTCCTGAATCTGCAATCAGTCTGAGATTAGTTGCGAATTCAATTGAAACGAAAATCTCAAAATGCTAAAACGATAGACACATACACTATATTGCAAAAAGTGTCCGGTCACTTTCATATTAAGTGAACGAATTAGCCACATTCAAATCTACCTAACTTCGAAAATAAGCTTTTTACGGAAAAAAGTCACTAGACATAAATTGAAGATCTCGGGTTGTTGTTGTTTTACCTCTGAGCGGCACTTTTTTTGCACACCATGGGCTAAATGGCCAGGTCACATGGACCCCGAAGACTCATAGAAGGTTGGGGGAGTGGACCCACTGGAACAGTTGTTGGGAGACAGATGGTAGCCTCCCGTCAAGGCCATCCAGCGTGTTCTTTAACGTTGGGTTGTTTTACCTCTGAGCGGCACATTTTTGCACACAATGGGCTAAATGGCCAGGTCACATGGACCCCGAAGGCTCAGAGAAGGTTGGGGGAGGGGACCCACTGGAACAGCTGTTGGGAGACAGATGGTAGCCTCCCGTCAAGGCCATCCAGCGTGTTCTTTAACGTGCACAGCGTATGGCTCTCCCGCACACGGGGCCACGGCTTAACGTCCCATCCGACGGACGGCAGCCTTTCCAAGCCCATCGGTGTCCCCTACTGACCGTGGGCAGGGCGGGGAATTTTGCGGAGATAAATCTCAACGCTGACCCAGCTGGGACTCGAACCTGGGAACTACAGATTACGAGCCTGGCGCGCTACCGACTGAGCCACCCCCGCCCCTAACATGAAAGTGTCCGAACACTTTTTACAATATGGTGTATGTACACACACAGGATAAAATCATGGTGAAGTTGCGGAATATTCGTTATCATTTCTGTAAGCTTTGTTTCCACGAAGAGCTATTATAAAAACGAACTGGAAATTTTTGCAGTTTCCTAAGTTCTGTATCACTTAATGTGGCAACAGGCGCGTTGTGAAATGTGACGTCAAGTGTGGGCTCGTGGGACCACTTGAGATTTCATGTTATCCGGTATATATATATAGACGATTATGAGTGATTGACAGGGGATGACGCTAATTCTAACTATGATGCAGAAATAGTAGAGCTCTGGAAATTTGTACCTAGGTATAAATCCGGGTCAAAGCTCTCGAGAAAAGTCCTAAATTTGACTTCCGACATTGTCCTTCAAATTGAGGTCACTTAGAGGTCAAATAAAGGTCACATCTTGATCTACGAGTGCTAGATACGTAAAAATTGGTGTCTGGGGATGTTTCAGGCTATAGATTTCGGAACCGTTATGAAATTTTGGATCAGTAGGATCCTTCGAGATCAAAGGTCAAATTCAGATCTACCAGTGCTAGAGAACTAAAAATTGGTTCCCGGGGTTATTTTGAGTCGTAGATCTCAGCAATTATGCCAAATTTTGGATGCGACGGGTCTTTCGAGGTCAAAGGTCAAATATAGATCTTTCAGTGTTGGGAGGGGGGAATAAAAATTGGTGCCTGAGGGTATTTTGAGTCGTAGATCTCAGAAATTATGTCAAATTTTGGATGTGATTGGTTCTTCGAGTTGGGTTGTTTTACCTCTGAGCGGCACTTTTTTGCACACCATGGGCTAAATGGCCAGGTCACATGGACCCTGAAGACTCAGAGAAGGTTGGGGGAGCGGACACACTGGAACAGCTGTTGGGAGACAGATGGTAGCCTCCCGTCAAGGCCATCCAGCGCCCCAGGGTCCTGCGAAGTCAAAGGTCAAATATAGGTCTATCAATATTGAGGGGGTGGGGGGGGGGGGGGCTAAAAATTGGTGCTTGCGGGATATTTTGGCTCATAGATCTCGGAAATTATGGCAAATTTTCGATGCGACGGGTTCTTCGAGGTCAAAGGTCAAATATAGATTATCAGTGTTGGGGGGGGGGGGATGAAAATTGGTCCCTGGGGTATTTTGAGTCGTAGATTTCAGAAAATATGTGAAATATTGGATATGTTGGGTCCTTCGGGGTCAAAGGTGAAATTTCGATATAATGGTGCTGGAGAGCTAAAAAAATTGGTGAATAGGGTTACTTTTAGGTAGAACTCAAAAGTAGCAGGAATTTTCAGTTCTGGCATTGCATTCATGGTCAATGAAGGTCCGAGTGACTGGCTAGAAATCAAGAGGTGTGAAAGGCACCAATCCATTTCTGCTATACATATATATACCGAAAAATTCAAAAGGACAACGTACATGCGTAGGCAAAGCAAAAGTTCAGTGTTCGTGTATTTTATTTTGTATATTTGCCAGCCCGTTTATAAAAAACTATTTAATGTATTTTGTCAACTGTACTTCTGCAGACATTGAACATTTTTGTGTTTAGAGATATTCTTAAAATTGTTGGGGGGGGGGGGGGTGCACGTATTGATGAAATACTACGATTTATAGTAAATTCTCCGATTACCTGGAGAAAAAGACTTCAACAATTGTTAAAATTATCTGAGAAAAATTATCGCTGATGCGGTGGGAATCGAACCCGCAACTCTCCAGATTCATGCCAGAGCGCGCTACCGTTACACCACGCATCAGACGCTAAAATCTTCTAGAATAAGACCTATAAATCTTTCACTGAGATGTGGCGGACCTTGCGCCATCTATACTTCAGGAGAGGAAACTTTTCCGATTGTTGTTAATGATTTAGATGTTAATGAGAAGGTTGATCACGCTTAAACGTTAATTATTAAAAATCCATCGATAGTAAATGTAATTAACCTGCATAAAAAAGGGTCGGGGGTGGCTCAGTCGGTAGCGCACCAGGCTCGTAATCTGTAGTTCCCACGTTCGAGTCCCAGCTGGGTCAGCGTTGAGATTTATCTCCGCAAAATTCCCCGCCCTGCCCACGGTCAGTAGGGGACACCGATGGGCTTGGAAAGACCGCCGTCCATCGGATGGGACGTTAAGCCGTGACCCCGTGTGCGGGAGAGCCATACCATGTGCACGTTAAAGAACACGCTGGATGGCCTTGACGGGAGACTACCATCTGTCTCCCAACAGCTGTTCCAGTGGGTCCCCTCCCCCAACCTTCTCTGAGCCTTCGGGGTCCATGTGACCTGGCTATTTAGCCCGTGGTGTGCAAAAAAGTACCGCTCAGAGGTTAAACAACCCAACTCGCAGGAAATTCCCGCCGCGTCAGGATAATTTTTTACAGATAATTTTAACAAATACTACGATTTACCTATTTTTTTTTTCGAATTTCCCAATAACTTTAATAACACCCTCTAGCGGTGGAAAAGTTGAAAAATACGAAACTTCAAAACGAATATTGCAAACGATCTACTTATGGTAGAAATTTAAAAGTTTGCTGCTCGAATGTGAAATTAAAGAAATTTACAATGGAGCAATGATTTGCTAACTTACCACCAGGGTGTGTGGTAAAATCCGCAAAACTCCCCGCCCTGCCCGCGGTAAGTAGGGGACACCTATGGGCTTGGAAATGGCGCCGTCCGTCGGATGGGACGTTAAGCCGTGACTCCGTGTGCGGGAGAGCCATACCCTGTGTACGTTAAGAACAGCTGGATGATCTTTACGGGATGCTACCATCTGTCTCCCAACAGCTGTTCCAGTGGGTCTCCACTCCCAACATTCTCTGAGCCTTAGGGGTCCTTGTGACCTGGCCATTTAGCCCATGGTGTGCAAAAAAGTGCCGCTCTGAGGTAAAACAACCTAAAGTTAAAGAACACGCTGGATGGCCTTGACGAGAGGCTACCATCTGTCTCCCAACAGCTGTTCCAGTGGGTCCCCTCCCACAACCTTCTCTGACCTTCGGGGTGCATGTGATCTGGCCATTTAGCCCATGGTGTGCAAAAAAGTGCCGCTCAGAGGTAAAACAACCCAACGTTAAAGAACATGCTGGATGGTCTTGACGGGAGGCTACCATCTGTCTCCCAACAGCTGTTCCAGTGGGTCCCCTCCCACAACCTTCTCTGAGCCTTCGGGGTGCATGTGACCTGGCCATTTAGCCTATGATGTGCAAAAAAGTGCCGCTCAGAGGTAAAACAACCCAACGTTAAAGAACACGCTGGATGGTCTTGACGGGAGGCTACCATCTGTCTCCCAACAGCTGTTCCAGTGGGTCCCTTCCCCCAAACTTCTCTATTCCTTCCGGGTCCTTGTGATCTGGCCATTTAGCCCATGGTGTGCAAAAAAGAGCCGCTCAGATGTAAAACAACCCAACACATTAAATAACCAAAGGCGATGTAAAAATGTCTTTGCCACATTTCGCAGTATGAAAAAAACTAAGCGTAATATTACCTCGCAAGCATCAGCTACCAATGTGAACGATGAGCCCTTGGCAACTTATCGCTAACATAGTTGGCACCTTAGAAGCAATGCTAATTTTAATATTCGCATACTAAGACATGCCAAAGAGCGCTTCCGCCGCAGGTCTCTTTCAACTTGCATTTCAATGAAAGTTTTCTTCCACCCACTTGTTGAACACTCATTCTCGAAGTCGATCTCTTTTTTTTCGTTGGAGGTCGTCTCTTAGTCTTCTTGGTTCCTTCCTCCGAATAGCTTTTTCTTCCACCTGCGATCTCTTTTTTTTTGCAGTTTTGGGATCTTTCCCACATTGCATTGTGAATGAAACTACGAGAGGAATTTTAAAGTGCAGCCTTTTTAGAAAGCGAGGGCTATTCATTAGAGATATTGATTTCGTCACAAGGCCAAAGAGATGCCAGGCATTCTTGAACACTTCACGTAATGCTTGCGGATTCTTATTCATTAATCATTTTTGTCAGTTTTAAAATAAGGTTAGGGAACACACTGGACAGTTGTTAGGATGCAGATGGTAGCCTCCAGTCAAGGCCATACACCATGTTCTTTAACTGCACTTGGGCTAAATGGTCACAAGGACCCAAAAGCTTGGAACTTGTTAGGGGGGGGGGGGGCTCAGTCAGTAGCGCGCCAGGCTCGTTTTCTGTAGTTCCCAGGTTCAAGTCCCAGCTGGGTCAGCGTTGGATTTATCTCCGCCCTGCCCACGGTCAGTAGGGGAACAGATGGGCTTGGAAAGGCCGCCGTCCGTCGGATGGGACGTTAAGCCGTGGTCCCGTGTGCGGGAGAGCCATACCCTGTGCACGTTAAAGAACACACTGGATGCCCTTGTCGGGAGGCTACCATCTGTCTCCCAACAGCTGTTCCCGTGGGTCCCTCCCCCAACCTTCTGATAGGTCGCAGACCTATTGATTTTATTGATTTTAATTTTTTTATATACTGTATTTCATTTCTATCCTGATGCAACCACTTTGTGTCTGGAGATGTCTTCGGAGGTTAATGGGTGCAACATCTCCGTTGCGAATTACATTCAGGGTTCCGTTTCATCTGTTTACATTGGTTGCCGAGAGGAAACTTGACTAATGTACGGAGACGAGAGGTGTCTTGTGAAACAATTTCAGCTCGCCCAAAAAGCAGACATTGACCTGCGAGAGGAATTAAAGTGCTGGCTGGCAGCAGAGCTCCATCTCACTTGTGAAATATGGAAATGGAGTCGGGTTTTTGCCCAGGGCTCCATTCTGATTGGCCCTTTTTGGTCGAGAGTTCCCAGGGTTGCCAGAAAGATATTGTCACGCTCGACCCGGGAGAAACAGTTCGGTGTGGGTTGATCAGACTAACAGACCAGGGTTTGGTCTTTTTCTATCTTTCTTTTGCTATCTTTGCTAAGTCCAACTTTAGTGAAATTCACTGGACTGACTTTTAGGCCATGATATAGGGAGGGAAAGTGTTAAATTAGACATCTCTTAAATTAGTGAGATGACAAACTTTTACCTAAATACGTTAGGCGAAATTTAAAGAAATTTGCTTTGCTTGGGAAAAACCACGATCAGAGAAATCTGGAGTGGGTGTTTCATGAAAATTTACGCCGTGTGCACATCACAATAACTTAGCAGAATACAGTTCTCGTCCCGGAGAAACTTCAGCATGGTAAAGTTATTTTAATTTAACTTACTCTGCTTGTTGTCACTTTCACTTTTAAGTTTTATTTTCATTATTTTGTTTGAATGTTGTTCGAACTTAAGCTTAACTGAGTGGAGTGAGTACTTATTCAATTAATTGTAATGTAAAATCATCCACCTTTATAAGCCAGTGGTGGAACTTTGTTAAGTGTTGAATTTAAATAAATTCAAAATTATTGTTATTGTTCAAACAAAAATTGGGTCTTGGTCAATCATGTGAAATCTCTTACTCGTCGCAACTACAGTTAGAGAATACGGAACTGCGTATTGCTAGCTTGTAGATTGTTCCTGGTTCGAATCTAAAATCTTCTTTCGGCCACTCTTTCAAAAATATTTGTTTGAAGTCATTAAATTTCGAAGTCAGATCATCAAGCTATTGACATGCAGTTCTAGATAAGATAATTATTTTAGTAAATGCGGAACATTTTAAGTTCATACCGTATGCCTCGAAGAGGAAAAAGTTGCGGGTGACAGACTGGCGTCCTTGCGACAGGACCAGGTTGAGTGGAGATAAACGATTATTAAACAGAACCAGGTTGAGTAGAGAGGTAAATAGATTATTAAATTGAGAAATAATCTCAAACTTTTGTTGTGACGAAAAATTGGAATATTTATGAGAAATCAAGTGTATCAAGAGTATATTAAAGTAAGATAATTCTGTTAGAAAGTGACAACAATCAATTTGCATTAAGGGTATTGAATTTGTTTCCAATTCTGATTAAGTTGATTAGAGTTAAGATATAATTATTCCCAGCTCATGTTAATGCTGAGAAAAAGATTTTAAGAAAAGTTTAGCATATTAAGTACTAAATTTTAGTTGTAAAGTAGAAAATAAATTTTAGTGTGTAAAATTTTGAAAAAAAAAATGGCACAAGCTTCATCACCCACCACGACCGAAACATCAGACCCTCCCACGATTAATATAGAAACCCAGGAAGTCCCTAGTGCGAACAATGGAAACAACAGTGCCCAAAACTCTTTTGCGAACATTGCCGGATTCATTAATTTGGTTCCTGTCTATAATGCCACAGATCCTGGCGGGACGGCTGAACAATTTTTCGAAACTGTGTCAGAAGTGTCGAAAATCGCAGGATGGTCGAATCAGGTCGCATTAACCGTTATAAAATCTAAATTCAGGGGAAAGGCGATGGAATTTTTAACTGAGTCTTCTGAGCTCAGGAAAGAAACACAATTGGGAAATTTTCAGAAGTGTGTAATAGATAGATTCGATGCAAAGGAACCTCTTTCGGTGAGACTTCATAAGTTCACCACAGCAAAACAAACTATTCAGGAAGATGTGATAACGTACTCCACTAGATTGAGAGCTTTGGTGCATAAATATATGCCACAAAAATCGGAGGAATCACAGGAAGTGAAAACGCTTCGAGATCAAACACTTTTATGTCAATTTGTCGCGGGACTTTCGGATAAAGTCAAACGACCTGTATTGAGCAGGAATCCCCTTAATTTTGATCAAGCTCTAGATTTTGCTGTGCAGGAACAACAAAATAATTTGTTAATGTCCAAAACGAGAGAAGTAAATGCAATACAGGGAAATAAAAATGTAAATGATTCCGAGTCAATATACGTAATTATGGAGGAACTGAGGTACAAGTGTGATAAAACGGATAAAACACTTCAACTTTTGACCGAACAGATTCAGAACATGGGAATTAATGCAGTAGATTCGAAAACTACCCCTGGGGAATATAGAAATCATAATACATACATCCCCCAGACACAAGTAAAAGAAACTTTCTGTAGTATGCAGTCAGAAAGAGGTGAACCTCAAGTTTTTCGCAGGAGAGTTAATTTTGGGAGAAACTCTCCCCAACAAACTCCAAGATGGACAAGCTCGCAGACAGTTTGTTTTTCTTGTCGTGGAAAGGGACATATTGCGAGGAATTGTACAAAAAGAATTAACCCAAAATTTCCTGAAGTCAGAAATCGTAATGTGCCTCCTCAAATTTCTGTATTTGGACAAAGTAGAGAAAATCCCAGATTTTGTGTGCCAAATGCGAGAGGAGATAGGAAATTTCCCATTGCAAGGAATGATCCAGACCAACAAATGAACTATCAAATCGATAGGTGCGCAAACGCTAGTGCTAATCCTTTAAACGCAGAGGGAGTCGAACAAAGCAGGGCGTATCGGCTCCAGAGAAAGGAATAATAAATTTCCCTGCAGTTAGGTTCATCGCAACAAAACATGATTCACATCTTCCCATTGTGAAAGGATCATCTGGGAATGTTCCCCTTCGCATACTCGTTGACACGGGAGCGTCGGTTTCTCTCATGAATATGAGAACATTTAAAAGAGTTTGTGCTAAAATGCCAGTGAGACGGATACAAACATATGTTAAAATATTCGGAATAACTGGTGAATCTTTACCGATTGAAGGATGCTATGAAATCCAGTTTGAACTCTCTGGCAAATCTTTCAAGTATCCGATTTTTGTGACACGACAGGAAATGAGTAAACAGTACAATACTCTGTTTGGGATAGATTTGTTAAGGTATCACCGATTTAACTTTGATGTGGGAAGAGGAATTTTAACAGTAACTGGGAACACAGTCAAAAGGAAAATGAATGACGGAGGAACAATCAATCGAATCCTTACCTGTTAAGATACCACTAACACTATTGCAAAGGGATGAATATTCTGGAAACGACCAGAGTTCACAGACTATACCCAAAGTTGTAGAAACAGAGACACGACAAACGTCTAGATATAATCTACGACCTAGGGATGCCTTCGGAAGAGTTCAATCTCTACAATGCTTCGAAGATTGGTTAGAAAGTGAGAACTCACAAGTTCACGAAGAAGCCGACTTTGAAGAATCTTCTAGTGCACAACCCATGATACTGCTTGCTTCAGAAGAGAAATTACCCGAAGAAATTGAATTGGCATCTTCAGAAGAAAATATACAATGTGATCGGAACCTGGAAGAATGCACATATGTCGTTCCGCTATGGCGTGAATGAGATCGATTGAATGAGCATTAGAGAACTTCAGAGAAAACCAGAAAAAGGACTATATCTTTTCACTATGAACTTTCTCTCTAATTGTTTAGGTTCCACTTCTAAAAAAAAGAAGCTCTTTTCAACTTGTGAAATCTTCCATTCTGACTCTTAGTTCACTTGAGCCAGGGCCCGGTGCATCTGGACTAACTAGTCAGAATTTCCCTTCTTCTATTTCTTCAACTGCGAGAAAAAACTGTGGCTAATATATTCTTGTGGATGTGCAAGGAGCCGAGCAAACAAGAATTGTCTACGGAGACAGAAAGGGTCTCTGGAGAAAAATAGGTGAAGTGCCAGAACTGTTAAAGAATATATTAACTTGTAACTAAGGGTAGAATTTTATTTAAGTAGAAATTGATTAAACATTTTGGAAATTATGTAAACATTTGTTTTGAGTTAGTGGAGGAATGTCAGAGATGTGGTGTGTCTTCAAAGTTAAATAAGTATTTAACTAAAGAAATTGTTTAAAGTGTATGACAGTGATTTATATTGGAGAGTTGAATTTATGTTATTAGTCTATGAAGAGAACGTAGATACAACTTCGAGATAAGAGCACAGGTCAGTCAGTAAACTTGCGGTATATCGTATTACTCTGCAGCAGCCCCGTGGCTGAGGAGAGAGTAACGAACGAAACTACAGAGATGACGTAACGGGTGCGGAAAGAATTGAACTTTGCCTGCATCTCGATTAGCTGTGAAGTTTAGGAGCAAATTTTTGGCTCAGTGCCAATAGAAATAAGGTTTCGACTGTGATGATGCCTTATAGTAGCTTAGAAGAGGACTCTTTCGCTCTCTTTTTCTAAGGAAATTAATTTTTGTTTATCTTCTTTCTTGGAGGATTCAACACACGGGAATAACACGACTTGGGTGAGTATAAATTTGCCGGATGATTGTGGAAGTCCGACCACATCGATGGCCCATATCAAATGGTCTCTGTGACGGTGAAAGGGGTGATGACAATTAACTCTGGTAGAAGAGTGTGAGGATGATAAAGGTGAGTAAGGATTTGAATCCACTCACTAGTTGCGCTTTCAGATGTTCAAGCTCATTTTTGATTGGAGACGTCTCCCTATACATGTAGCAAGCCCAAACTGCATGGGTTCAGACGGATGTTTAGCAAACTGTGTTTACCCTTTGACATGGGATGCTAGTCTGGACAGGGGAGGAAGACGGAAGGACCCGCTATCATTCTATGGTAGTCCTGGAAGTGGAATCTTTCCGTCCCCACTTTTCTTTTCTGGCTATAAAGTTAAAAGATTTTTTTTTGGGAAACAGGGTAAACATAACACATAAATTTTAGAATTTTTGACAGAACATTTGTATCCTCATAAGAAAGATGTGCACTGATTTGTTTTCTTTTAACGATGTATTAGTTTGAAATTTTATGATAATTTTGAGAAGATGGAAACTAGGAAAGATGGTTGATGTGGGTTATTCTAAGTTGAAGAGAGATGATTTTTCTGCTTGTAAGATCAGACAAATCTAAGTTGTCCTATATATTATATTACGAACATTTACGATGTGTAAATTAAAAGTATATTACATCATTTATAATCAATATTTATCTTGCCATCTATCATAAATATGCTATTGTTCCGCTTATAAGTTGACATTGATATATAGAGTTAGTTACCATGTTTTAAACATTTGCATTGAATATTTTGTCATAAACAAATAGATATTAAGAGTAATTTTATGTGTTTATATATATGAATGGAATTATTCTACTCACGCTTTTCATTTTTCTTTTGTTTCCGGTGTTTAAATGTTGGAGAAATATTGTGTGATACGTGAAGAAACTGGGAATTCTTCTCTAATCGAAAGCACCAGTTCAACAAAATTTTATGTTGTTTTTTTTTGAAGAAAACCAGAAAATTGTTGTGATGGAGAGAATTATTCGAAATTTCAATACATGGTACCACTCCAAAATTTTCATTTCGGAATGTAATAAGTGACGACACACAGGGTGTTGGCTTGTTTTTAAGAAGGGAGGAATGATAGGTCGCAGACCTATTGATTTTATTGATTTTAATTTTTTTATATACTGTATTTCATTTCTATCCTGATGCAACCACTTTGTGTCTGGAGATGTCTTCGGAGGTTAATGGGTGCAACATCTCCGTTGCGAATTACATTCAGGGTTCCGTTTCATCTGTTTACATTGGTTGCCGAGAGGAAACTTGACTAATGTACGGAGACGAGAGGTGTCTTGTGAAACAATTTCAGCTCGCCCAAAAAGCAGACATTGACCTGCGAGAGGAATTAAAGTGCTGGCTGGCAGCAGAGCTCCATCTCACTTGTGAAATATGGAAATGGAGTCGGGTTTTTGCCCAGGGCTCCATTCTGATTGGCCCTTTTTGGTCGAGAGTTCCCAGGGTTGCCAGAAAGATATTGTCACGCTCGACCCGGGAGAAACAGTTCGGTGTGGGTTGATCAGACTAACAGACCAGGGTTTGGTCTTTTTCTATCTTTCTTTTGCTATCTTTGCTAAGTCCAACTTTAGTGAAATTCACTGGACTGACTTTTAGGCCATGATATAGGGAGGGAAAGTGTTAAATTAGACATCTCTTAAATTAGTGAGATGACAAACTTTTACCTAAATACGTTAGGCGAAATTTAAAGAAATTTGCTTTGCTTGGGAAAAACCACGATCAGAGAAATCTGGAGTGGGTGTTTCATGAAAATTTACGCCGTGTGCACATCACAATAACTTAGCAGAATACAGTTCTCGTCCCGGAGAAACTTCAGCATGGTAAAGTTATTTTAATTTAACTTACTCTGCTTGTTGTCACTTTCACTTTTAAGTTTTATTTTCATTATTTTGTTTGAATGTTGTTCGAACTTAAGCTTAACTGAGTGGAGTGAGTACTTATTCAATTAATTGTAATGTAAAATCATCCACCTTTATAAGCCAGTGGTGGAACTTTGTTAAGTGTTGAATTTAAATAAATTCAAAATTATTGTTATTGTTCAAACAAAAATTGGGTCTTGGTCAATCATGTGAAATCTCTTACTCGTCGCAACTACAGTTAGAGAATACGGAACTGCGTATTGCTAGCTTGTAGATTGTTCCTGGTTCGAATCTAAAATCTTCTTTCGGCCACTCTTTCAAAAATATTTGTTTGAAGTCATTAAATTTCGAAGTCAGATCATCAAGCTATTGACATGCAGTTCTAGATAAGATAATTATTTTAGTAAATGCGGAACATTTTAAGTTCATACCGTATGCCTCGAAGAGGAAAAAGTTGCGGGTGACACTTCTCTGAGCCTTCGGGGTCCATGTGACCTGGCCATTTAGCTCATGGTGTGCAAAAAAGTGCCGCTCAGAGGTAAAACAACCCAACCCAGAGCCATGTTCGGCCACTATACCAAAGCTCTGCGTGGCCATAGGTACCTTCCTCGCCGGATGTACCAGAACTCTGTGTGGTCATATGCACCATAGCCCTGTGTCACCAGATGTACCAGAATAACGTGGCCATATGTACCAGAGCTGTATCTGACCATATATGCCAAAGCCATGTCAGGCCACATATTCCAAAGCTCTGCGTGGCCATAAGTACCAGAGCCATGTTCGGCCACATATACCAAAGCTCTGCGTGGTCATAGGTACCAGAGCCATGTTCAGCCACATATACCAAACTCTGCGTGGCCATAAGTACCAGAACCATGTTCGGCCACATATACCAAAGTTCTGCGTGGCCATAAGTACCAGAGCCATGTTCGGCTACATATACCAAAGCTCTGCGTGGCCATAAGTACCAGAGCCATGTTCGCCCACATATACCAAAGCTCTGCGTGGCCATAGGTACCAGAGCCATGTTCGGCCACATATACCAAAGCTCTGCATGGCCATAAGTACCAGAGCCATGTTCGGCCACAAATACCAAAGCTCTGCGTGGCCATAGGTACCAGACCCATGTTCGGCCACATATACCAAAGCTCTGCGTGGCCATAAGTACCAGAGCCATGTTCGGCCACATATACCAAAGCTCTGTGTGGCCATAGGTACCAGAGCCATGTTCGGCCACTATACCAAAGCTCTGCGTGGCTATAAGTACCAGAGCCATGTTCGGCCACATATACCAAAGCTTTGCGTGGCCATAGGTACCAGAGCCATGTTCGGCCACATATACCAGAGCCATGTTCGGCAGCATATACCAAAGCTCTGCGTGGCCATAGGTACCAGAGTCATGTTCCGAAACATATACCAGAGCCATGTTCCGCCACATATACCAAAGCTCTGCGTGGCCATAAGTACCAGAGCCATGTTCGGCCACATATACCAAAGCTCTGCGTGGCCATAGGTACCAGAGCCATGTTCGGCCACTATACCAAAGCTCTGCGTGGCCATAAGTACCAGAGCCATGTTCGGCCACATATACAAAACCTCTGCATGGCCATAGGTACCAGAACCATGTTCGGCCACATATACCAGAGCTATCTTCGGCCACATATACCAAAGCTCTGCGTGGCCATAAGTACCAGAGTCATGTTCGGCCACATATACCAAACGGCCAGATATAGGTATATGTTGCCGAACACGGCTCTGGTACCTATGGCCACGCAGAGCTTTGGTATATGTTGCCGAACATGGCTCTGGTACCTATGGCCACGCAGAGCTTTGGTATATGTTGCCGAACATGGCTCTGGTATATGTTGCCGAACATGGCTCTGGTATATGTGGCCGAACGTGCCTCTCGTACCTATGGCTACGCAGAGCTTTGGTATATGTGGTAGAACATGGCTCTGGTATATATGGCTGAACATGGCTCTTGTACCTATGGCCACGCAGAGCTTTGGTATAGTGGCCAAACATGGCTCTGGTATATGTGGCCGAACATGGCTCTGGTACCTATGGCCACGCAGAGTTTTGGTATAGTGGCCGAACATGGCTCTGGTACCTATGGCCACGCAGAGTTTTGGTATAGTGGCCGAACATGGCTCTGGTACCTATGGCCAAGCAGAGCTTTGGTATGTATGGCCGAACATGGCTCTGGTACCTATGGCCACGCAGAAATTTGGTATATGTGGCCGAACATGGCTCTGGTACTTATGGCCACGCAGAGCTTTGGTACATCCGGCGAGGAAGGTTCTGGTACCTATGGCCACGCAGAGCTTTGGTATAGTGGCCGAACATGGCTCTGATACTTATGGCCACGCAGAGCTTTGGTATATGTGGCCAAACATGGCTCTGGTACCTATGGCCACGCAGAGCTTTGGTATATGTGGCCGAACATGGCTCTGGTATATGTGGCCGAACATGACTCTGGTACCTATGGCCAAACAGAGCTTTGGTATATGTGGCCGAACATGGCTCTGGTATATTAGGCCGAACATGGCTATGGTACCTATGGCCACGCAGAGCTTTGGTATATGTGGCCGAACATGGCTCTGGTACTTATGGCCACGCAGAGCTTTGGTACATCCGGTGAGGAAGGTTCTGGTACCTATGGCCACGCAGAGCTTTGGTATATGTGGCCGAACATGGTCTCGTACCTATGGCCAAGCAGAGCTTTGGTATATGTGGCCGAACATGGCTCTGGTACTTATGGCCACGCAGAGCTTTTGTATATGTGGCCGAACATGGCTCTGGTACTTATGGCCATGCAGAGCTTTGGTATATGTGGCCGAACATGGCTCTGGTACCTATGGCCACGCAGAGCTTTGGTATATGTGGCCGAGCATGGCTCTGGTACCTATGGCCACGCAGAGCTTTGGTATAGTGGCCGAACATGGCTCTGGTACCTATGGCCAAGCAGAGCTTTGGTATGTATGGCCGAACATGGCTCTGGTACCTATGGCCACGCAGAAATTTGGTATATGTGGCCGAACATGGCTCTGGTACTTATGGCCACGCAGAGCTTTGGTACATCCGGCGAGGAAGGTTCTGGTACCTATGGCCACGCAGAGCTTTGGTATAGTGGCCGAACATGGCTCTGATACTTATGGCCACGCAGAGCTTTGGTATATGTGGCCAAACATGGCTCTGGTACCTATGGCCACGCAGAGCTTTGGTATATGTGGCCGAACATGGCTCTGGTATATGTGGCCGAACATGACTCTGGTACCTATGGCCAAACAGAGCTTTGGTATATGTGGCCGAACATGGCTCTGGTATATTAGGCCGAACATGGCTATGGTACCTATGGCCACGCAGAGCTTTGGTATATGTGGCCGAACATGGCTCTGGTACTTATGGCCACGCAGAGCTTTGGTACATCCGGTGAGGAAGGTTCTGGTACCTATGGCCACGCAGAGCTTTGGTATATGTGGCCGAACATGGTCTCGTACCTATGGCCAAGCAGAGCTTTGGTATATGTGGCCGAACATGGCTCTGGTACTTATGGCCACGCAGAGCTTTTGTATATGTGGCCGAACATGGCTCTGGTACTTATGGCCATGCAGAGCTTTGGTATATGTGGCCGAACATGGCTCTGGTACCTATGGCCACGCAGAGCTTTGGTATATGTGGCCGAGCATGGCTCTGGTACCTATGGCCACGCAGAGCTTTGGTATATGTGGCCGAACATGGCTCTGGTATATGTGGCCAAACATGACTCTGGATGGCCACGCAGAGCTTTGGTATATGTGGCCGAACGTGGCTCTGGTACTTATGGCCACGCAGAGCTTTGGTATATGTGGCCGAACATGGCCCTGGTACTTATGGCCACACAGAGTTTTGGTATATGTGGCCGAACATGGTTCTGGTACTTATGGCCACGCAGAGCTTTGGTATATGTGGCCGAACATGGCTCTGGTATGTTGCCGAACATGGCTCTGGTACCTATGGCCACGCAGAGCTTTGGTATATGTGGCCGAACATGGCTCTGGTACTTATGGCCACGCAGAGCTTTGGTATATGTGGCCGAACATGGCTCTGGTACTTATGGCCACACAGAGCTTTGGTATACGTGGCCGAACATGGTTCTGGTACTTATGGCCACGCAGAGCTTTGGTATATGTGGCCGAACATGGCTCTGGTATATTGCCGAACATGGCTCTGGTACCTATGGCCACGCAGAGCTTTGGTATATGTGGCCGAACATGGCTCTGGTACTTATGGCCACGCAGAGCTTTGGTATATGTGGCCGAACATGGCTCTGGTACTTATGGCCACACAGAGCTTTGGTATATGTGGCCGAACATGGCTCTGGTACCTATGGCCACGCAGAGCTTTGGTATATGTGGCCGAACATGGCTCTGGTACCTATGGCCACGCAGAGCTTTGGTATATGTGACCGAACATGGCTCTGGTACATATGGCAACGCAGAGCTTTGGTATATTTCGCCGAACATGGCTCTGGTACTTATGGCCACACAGAGCTTTGGTATATGTGGCCGAACATGGCTCTGGTATATGTTGCCGAACGTGGCTCTGGTACCTTTGGCCACGCAGAACTTTGGTATATGTGGCCGAACATGACTCTGGTACTTATGGCCATGCAGAGCTTTGGTATATGTGGCCGAACATGGCTCTGGTATATGTGGCCGAACATGGTTCTGGCACCTATGGCCACGCAGAGGTTTTGTATATGTGGCCGAACATGGCTCTGGTACTTATGGCCACGCAGAGCTTTGGTATAGTGGCCGAACATGGCTCTGGTACCTATGGCCACGCAGAGCTTTGGTATATGTGGCCGAACATGGCTCTGGTACTTATGGCCACGCAGAGCTTTGGTATATGTGGCGGAACATGGCTCTGGTATATGTTTCGGAACATGACTCTGGTACCTATGGCCACGCAGAGCTTTGGTATATGCTGCCGAACATGGCTCTGGTATATGTGGCCGAACATGGCTCTGGTACCTATGGCCACGCAAAGCTTTGGTATATGTGGCCGAACATGGCTCTGGTACTTATAGCCACGCAGAGCTTTGGTATAGTGGCCGAACATGGCTCTGGTATATGTTGCCGAACATGGCTCTTATATATGTTGCCGAACATGGCTCTGGTACCTATGGCCACACAGAGCTTTGGTATATGTGGCCGAACATGGCTCTGGTACTTATGGCCACGCAGAGCTTTGGTATATGTGGCCGAACATGGCTCTGGTACCTATGGCCACACAGAGCTTTGGTATTTGTGACCGAACATGGCTCTGGTACTTATGGCCACGCAGAGCTTTGGTATATGTGGCCGAACATGGCTCTGGTACCTATGGCCACGCAGAGCTTTGGTATATGTGGCCGATCATGGCTCTGGTACTTATGGCCACGCAGAGCTTTGGTATATGTAGCCGAACATGGCTCTGGTACTTATGGCCACGCAGAGCTTTGGTATATGTGACCGAACATGGCTCTGGTACTTATGGCCACGCAGAGCTTTGTTATATGTGGCCGAACATGGCTCTGGTATATGTTGCCGAACGTGGCTCTGGTACCTTTGGCCACGCAGAACTTTGGTATATGTGGCCGAACATGGCTCTGGTATATGTGGCTGAACATGGTTCTGGTACCTATGACCACGCAGAGGTTTTGTATATGTGGCCGAACATGGCTCTGGTACTTATGGCCACGCAGAGCTTTGGTATAGTGGCCGAACATGGCTCTGGTACCTATGGCCACGCAGAGCTTTGGTATATGTGGCCGAACATGGCTCTGGTACTTATGGCCACGCAGAGCTTTGGTATATGTGGCCGAACATGGCTCTGGTATATGTTTCGGAACATGACTCTGGTACCTATGGCCACGCAGAGCTTTTATATATGCGGCCGAACATGGCTCTGGTACCTATGGCCACGCAAAGCTTTGGTATATGTGGCCGAACATGGCTCTGGTATATGTTGCCGAACATGGCTCTTATATATGTTGCCGAACATGGCTCTGGTACCTATGGCCACACAGAGCTTTGGTATATGTGTCCGAACATGGCTCTGGTACTTATGGCCACGCAGAGCTTTGGTATATCTGGCCGAACATGGCTCTGGTACCTATAGCCACGCAGAGCTTTGGTATTTGTGACCGAACATGGCTCTGGTACTTATGGCCACGCAGAGCTTTGGTATAGTGGCCGAACATGGCTCTGGTATATGTTGCCGAACATGGCTCTTATATATGTTGCCGAACATGGCTCTGGTACCTATGGCCACACAGAGCTTTGGTATATGTGTCCGAACATGGCTCTGGTACTTATGGCCACGCAGAGCTTTGGTATATGTGGCCGAACATGGCTCTGGTACCTATGGCCACGCAGAGCTTTGGTATTTGTGACCGAACATGGCTCTGGTACTTATGGCCACGCAGAGCTTTGGTATATGTGGCCGAACATGGCTAGGTACCTATGGCCACGCAGAGCTTTGGTATATGTGGCCGAACATGGCTCTGGTACTTATGGCCACGCAGAGCTTTGGTATATGTGGCCTGACATGGCTTTGGCATATATGGTCAGATACAGCTCTGGTACATATGGCCACGTTATTCTGGTACATCTGGTGACACAGGGCTATAGTGCATATGACGACACAGAGTTCTGGTACATCCGGCGAGGAAGGTACCTATGGCCACGCAGAGCTTTGGTATAGTGGCCGAACATGGCTCTGGGTTGGGTTGTTTTACCTCTGAGCGGCACTTTTTTGCACACCATGAGCTAAATGGCCAGGTCACATGGACCCCGAAGGCTCAGAGAAGGTTGGGGGAGGGACCCACGGGAACAGCTGTTGGGAGACAGATGGTAGCCTCCCGACAAGGGCATCCAGTGTGTTCTTTAACGTGCACAGGGTATGGCTCTCCCGCACACGGGACCACGGCTTAACGTCCCATCCGACGGACGGCGGCCTTTCCAAGCCCATCGGTGACCCCTAGTGACCGTGGGTAGGGCGGAGAATTTTGCGGAGATAAATCTCAACGCTGACGCAGCTGGGTCTCGAACCTGGGAACTACAGATTACGAGCCTGGCGCGCTACCGACTGAGCCACCCCGCCCCGTGGCTCTGGTACCTATGGCCATGCAGAGCTTTGGTATAGTGGCCGAAGATGGCTCTGGCATATATGGCCACGCAGAGCACTGGTACATTTGGGCAGATATGGTTCCGGTACATATGGTCACAAATAGCTGTGGTTCATATGGCTACATAGAGCTCTGGTACATAAGGGCACACAGAACTCTGATACATACGCCTGGACATGCCACAGATTTCAACATTAACACCGAACTTCAGGTTTCAAAATCGATTACATTACGCCGGAAGTGACGTAAAAAGGAAATGCAATTGTTTTATCTCATCACTTGTGTGAACAATGATAACATTTCCATCTTTCCTCCCCACACAGAGCTTTGGCACATATGGTTACAAAGAATTGTGACACATATGGTCACACAGACATATTAACTTGGTTTGAAATCCACCTACCCTTATAGGGGGCGGGGGTGGCTCAGTCGGTAGCGCGCCAGGCTCGTAATCTGTAGTTCCCAGGTTCGAGTCCCATCTGGGTCAGCGTTGAGATTTATCTCCGCAAAATTCCCCGCCCTGCCCACGGTCAGTAGGGGACACCGATGGGCTTGGAAAGGCCGCCGTCCGTCGGATGGGACGTTAAGCCGTGGCTCCGTGTGCGGGAGAGCCATACCCTGTGCACGTTAAAGAACACGCTGGATGGCCTTGACGGTAGTCTACCATCTGTCTCCCAACAGCTGTTCCAGTGGGTCCCCTCCCCCAACCTTCTCTGAGCCTTCGGGGTCCATGTGACCTGGCCATTTAGCCCATGGTGTGCAATAAAGTGCCGCTCAGAGGTAAAACAACCCAACCCAACCTAGCCTTATGCTAAAATCTTGTCTGTAATCTCAAATGGATCCAACTCTTCGAACCTAGAGAAACGCACGATTCAACACGACGTCCGATACGAGTCTGTCTCATCGCTGGCGGCTTCCTCTCACGCCGCTGCTTTTCCTGGAGATATTCGTTGGCAACGGCGACAGCATCACCCATGTGTTGCCATAAAACTTCATCTAGCCGTCATCACCTTCCTAGCGAACAAGAGGAGGCGGCGGAGGTGGATTCCCTGCCTATCATCACAGGAAGTGATCTCCTGACGCTCCCAGGGGGGAGGGGTGGCTCAGTCGGTAGCGCGCCAGACTCGTAATCTGTAGTTCCGAGGTTCGAGTCCCAGCTGGGTCAGCGTTGAGATTTATCTCCGCAAAATTTCCCGCCCTACCCACGGTCAGTAGGGGACACCGATGGGCTTGGAAAGGACGCCGTCTGTCGGATGGGACGTTAAGCCGTTGCCCCGTGTGCGGGAGAGCCATACCCTGTGCACGTTAAAGAACACGCTGGATGGTGTTGACGGGAGGCTACCATCTGTCTCCCAACAGCTGTTCCAGTGGGTCCCCTCCCCCAACCTTCTCTGAGCCTTCGGGGGTCCATGTGACCTGGCCATTTAGCCCATTGTGTGCAAAAAAGTGTCGCTCAGAGGTAAAACAACCCAACCCAAACCCAGATACAAAACTGCAAAGTTCAAGTTGAAACAAAAAAAAAATTTTTTAACTTTCCAAAGTTAGTGAGGAAATTAAAATTACGGCTATTTGCAAAAGGTGGCGCTGCAAACAGCAGAAATAGTCGTTCATCTGTGCTAACCAATTCTGTGATCTGAATTGGCTCCGTTATTTTTAACGAGCAACAACAATTCGAGGTAGGAATTACATTGGTCTGCAATAGTTTTTTTTTATTTGTATATTATAAGAAATTAACCTCATCAATATGCATATTTCTTTAATTTTAAAGCTGATTTTACTGATATTTAAAGTGGTATAATATTTCAAATTATTAAATTTTTGCATGGATTAATAAGACAGTTTTTTATTGACTGATTTCTGCAATTTTTTTTTCTGTAAGAATATTCCTGATGAGCAAATAATAATCGATGTCTTAGCAAAGAGAAATAAATATATGTAAAAATAATAAATTATATAACATTTTATAATATGGACCGTTTTATTGAAAACTTTCAATTCCCTCTTGTTCATAGGCGGGGAGGGGCGGGGGTGGCTTAGTCGGTAGCGCGCCAGGCTCGTAATCTGTAATTCCCCTGTTCGAGTCCCAGCTGGGTCAGGGTTGATTTTTATCTCCGCAAAATTCCCCGCCCTGCCCACGGTCAGTAGGGGACACCGATGGGCTTGGAAAGGCCGCCGTCCGTCGGATGGGACGTTAAGCCATGGCCCCGTGTGCGGGAGATCCATACTCTGTGCACGTTAAAGAACACGCTGGATGGCCTTGACGAGAGACTACCATATGTCTCCCAACAGCTGTTCCAGTGGGTCCCCTCCCCCAACCTTCTCTGAGCCTTCTGGGCTAAATGGCCAGGTCACATGGCCATTTAGCCCATGGTGTGCAAAAAAGTGCCGCTCAGAAGTAAAACAACTCACAACCCTTGTTCATAGGCCGTAGGCAATTCTGTTTTGCTGACCTTAGGCACTCCTGCTTCCTACACTCTAGGAATTCATCTTCATAGACCATAACACTCCTATTTCGTAGCCGTAGGCACTCCTGTTACATAGACTTTAGGAACTTCTGTTTCACAGGCCGTAGACCTTCTGCATTTGTGCCCTAGCACTCCTGCTTCTCAGAATCAGTTGATTCTGTTTAAATAACCATAGGCATTTCTGCTCTCATAGGCCCTAAGCACTACTGTTTCATAGGCTTTAGGCACACATGCCTCATATACTCTAGACTAGGGGTTCTCAACGTGGGGTACGGGGTAAAATGTTTTCGGGTACGCCGTGAGAGCTCAAGAGTCGCTAGATCTAGTAGTCGCTAGATCTAGTAGTTTTATTCCCTTCGTTATAACTATAGTTTTATCTATCTATACAAGGGGTGGTCTGTAAATGGTAGCTAGGTAGTCACTGGAAGGAGAGCTATGCACCAATCCGCTGTGATGATGCATAGAACCGGCCAGGCCTAGCACCTAATGTCCGAACCCGCCTTCTCGTGGTGCAGACCGTTAGTACCTTTCAAAAGAGATACTCTCTTGTGGAAGTGAACGGAAGGGGAAGGCTGGCAGATTAGTGTGGCCTACTGATCTGGACAACTAGGGCTACTTTTCTTTTTTTTTTCTACCCTGCTGAGGAGTGGTCAACCACACAGGGTCCTGGTGCAGACCATAGAAACCCACTGGACTGGACAGATATATGGCTCTGAGCTTGATTATGGATCCTGATTTTGCTGCACTGGTGGGCTTCTGTGGAGGAAAAATCTTCCGCTGTGTTTTCTGTTTGTTTGTGGGTTGACAGCCCCAAGTGAATAGATTCACAGGATATGTTTATCAGCTGGTGGATAATCCTGAGCAGAGGTCATCGCAGGCACCTGAACTCTTTGCTTCTATTGACATCGTCAAATTCTACATTGGAGGAAGTCTTCCAGTGTAGATGGCTTCAGCCTTTAGTGGTGGGGGAACGAGTCTTTGCCCCATGTCTGCGATTAGGGGGCTGTTTGATATTGTCGGCATTCCCCCTCTCAATAAACATAGTTTCTTTAAACATCCCACTAACCATTTTCTCTCCATAGGTAGTTGGAATGCGAGGACTCTGCACAGAGCTTTTTCTCTTGATGTCCTCACACAAGAATTCCACCATTATAATTTAGATATTCTCGGCTTGCAAGAGACCAGATGGACAGATAAAGGTCATCTTAAAAATAATTAAATTTCTCTTTTCAGGGAGGGACGACAATAAGCATCACCAAGGCGTGGGTCTGCTTCTCAGCAGACACACTAGTGATGCTCTTCTAGGATATGAGTGCATTAATGAAAGGTTTCTTACAGCAAAATTTCAGACAAGCGTTAAAGACTTGAATGTTTTCTGCTGTTATGCCCCCACTGAGGATGCCGATGAGGATGAGAAGGATAGATTCTATGAACAACTTCAGGATATTTTGAATTCTGTCAAGAAAGGAGATATTACCCTTGTTCTTGGTGACGTCAATGCCAAAGTTAGTACTGACTCTGACCTTTGGGCAGGAGTAATAGGCCCTTTTGGTATTGGTAGCTGCAATGGCAATGGGCAACGTCTCCTACAGGTAAGTAAACTCAATGGATTCAGAATAACTAACACTTATTACAAACACCGCGGCATACATAAATACACATGGGTTTCACCCGATGGGCTGCATAAGAATATGATTGATTATATATTATTTAACAGCAAATGGGCTAGTTCTGTTAGGAATACCAGGTCATATAGGGGAGCTGAAATTGGATCTGACCATTACCTTGTTAAAAGTGTCTTGCAACTTAAACTTAAAATGTGTTGTGCTAGGGTTAAAAAATTTACTTTTAATACTGAAGCTCTCAAAGATCCAGTTATAGCCAAAGCTTACCATGATAGGTTACTTAGTCATTATGACAGTCATGGTTTGCTTACTACTGAAGTTGAGGAAGAATGGAATAATTTTAAACAGGCTTTTTTGGACACTAACAGTACTCTTTTAGGAAAAAAGGAGCAGAAGAGACAGAATTATCTGAGTTATAAGGCACTTGAGCTTATTTCGGAAAGAAAGAACTGCAGGAATGTCCTTAATCAATACCCTACTAGTCCTAATAGAAAGCATTACAGAGAGCTTAATAAATAGGTAAAGGATCAGTTAACAGCTGATAAGAATTTTGGGTTTGATGGCTTGGTTGACAAAGCCGAGGAAGCAGTTAGACAGCACAACAGCAGAGAGCTGTACCAGATAGTTAATGTTTTGTGTGGTAGAAAACGAACAGGTATACAGGGATTGAAGGATAAACAAGGCAAGGTTATAGAAGGTGAGGATTCTGTCATGGCTAGGTGGGCTGAGCATTTCAGTGATGGTCTGAATAATGTGGTTAGTTCTACTCCCATTGTTTGCAATGATGATAGATGCATTGTTGGCTTTAATGTTGGCCCTATAACACAATCTGAAGTTATTTTAGGTATTTCTAAACTTAAACTTCATAAATCCCCAGGGTAGATGAAATTACTACGGAAATGCTGAGAACTGGGAATGTTTCGGTTACCACTTGGATGGCTGAAATTTTGAATAACTTTTATGATAAAGGCATGGTTCCTAAAGATTTTACCAGAACTATTATTATCCCTATTTTCAAAAAAGGTGATCGCAGTTCTTGTGATAACTATAGGGGTATCAGCCTACTCTCTGTTCCAGGTAAAGTTCTTTCGATGATTGTGCTTAATAGAATTAAGAATCTGGTTGACAGTCAATTGCATGATGAGCAATGTGGATTCAGAAGTGGTAGGGGATGTGTGGATCAGATATTTTCACTTAGGCAGATTCTTGAGAAATGTTTAGAGTTTCAGAAACCTTTGGTTGCCAGCTTTGTTGATTTCAAAAAGGCTTTCGACTCTGTTGATCGTCATAATTTGTGGTTGATTGTGAGATCATATGGTATACCAGACAAGTTAGTTAACATTATGAAAGCTCTCTATAATAACACTGAGTCGTGTGTGAGAGTTGGTAAGTCTTCTAGCAATTGGTTTAGCGTTTCTTCTGGTGTTCGACAAGGGTGCATTTTGTCTCCTTTTCTCTTTAGCTTGGTTATTGATTATGTTACGCGAAATTCACTTCAAGGGAAAGATTTTGGCCTTAAATGGGCTGGAGATACGAAAATTTCTGATTTAGATTATGCTGATGATTTAGCCCTTTTGGCAAATGATGTTGATGAGATGAACTCTTTCATTCGAGCTGTTGATGAGACTGGTAGTAGAGTAGGTTTGGTTATAAACAGAGAGAAAACTAAAGTGATGAAAATTGGTCAGGCAGGCTGTGATTCAGTTAATCTGAATGGTTGCAGTCTTGAGCAGGTGTCACAGTTTAATTATCTTGGGAGCTATGTAACAGATAATGGTGATGTGCGGCATGAGATTAACAGACGAATAGGGATTGCTGCCGGGACTTTTAAGAACCTATGGAGAGTGTGGAGAAATAGGCGTATACACCTAAAGACTAAAATTAGACTGTATAATAGTTTGGTTCTTTCTAGGGTTAGTTATGGTAGTGAAACTTGGACGCTGTGTAAACACGATAACAGGAAACTAGATGCTTTTGATTCCAGATGCTTACGCAGTATCTTGGGCATTAGGTGGTTCAACTTTGTAACTAATGATGAGGTGTTAGGCAAAGGAATTTGCAACCTCCTTTGCCTAACCTCATCATTAGTTACAAAGTTGAAAATTCCCCGCCCTGCCCGCGTCCAGTAGGGGATACCGATGGGCTTGGAAAGGTCATGAAAACCCCAAAGGCTCAGAGAAGGTTGGGGGAGGGGACCCACTGGAACAGCTGTTGGGAGACAGATGATAGCGTCCCGTCAAGGCTATCGAGCGTTTCCCGCACACGGAGCCACGGGTTAATATCCCATTCGACGGACGGCGGCCTTTCCAAGCCCATCGGTATCTCCTACTGACCGTGGGCGGTCAGTAGGAGATACCGATGGGCTTGCGGAGATAAATCTCAACGCTGAGCCAGCTGGGACTCGAACCTGGCGCGCAGCCGACTGAGCCATCCCCGTCCCAACGCCTTTGAGACAACCGAAATTAATGCGACCGATAGGAAATCACATCATTAAACAAACGTTCTAGAAAGTCTACCGACACACTTTTTAAGGAAGTGAGTTTGAGGGAATTTTCATTCACCACCAAAAAAATTCAGATTCGGAAAGGAATTCCATTGGACATTTGTTAGGAGACAGACGGAAGCCTGACATCAAGGTCATCCAGTGTGTTCGAGTAGCTGCCTAGTGGGTCCCCTTCAATGGGGCCGCTTCCTCAACAATCTCTGAACCCTCGGGGTCTTTGTGACCTGCCGTTTAGCTCATTGTGTGCGAAAAATGTGCAATTCAGTCGTGAAAGAACACGCTGGATGGCCTTGACGGAGGCTACCATATGTCTCCCAACTTCCAGTGGATTCCCTACCCCTAACTTTCTCTGTGCCTTATGATCAGGTCATTTAGCCCACTGTGTGCAAAACAGTGCCGCTAAGAGCATGCTGGATGGCCTTGACTAGAGGCTACCATCGGTCTCAAAAGTGGCGGGGGTGTGGTTCAGTCGGTAGCGCGCCAGGCTCGTAATCTGTAGTTCCCAGGTTCGAGTCCCAGCTGGGTCAGCGTTGAGATTTATCTCCACAAAATTCCCCGCCCTGCCCACGGTCAGTAGGGGACACCGAGGGACTTGGAAAGGCCGCCGTCCGTCGGATGGGACGCTAAGCCGTGGCCCCGTGTGTGGGAGAGCCATACCCTGTGCACGTTAAAGAACACGCTGGATGGCCTTGACGGGAGCTACCATCTGTCCCCTAACAGCTGTTTCAGTGGGTCCCCTCCCCCAACCTTCTCTGAGCCTTCGGGGTCCATGTGACCTGGCCATTTAGCCCATGGTGTGCAAAAAAGTGCCGCTCAGAGGTAAAACAACCCAACACAACTCGGTCTCCCAACAGTTGTCCAAAGGCTCCCCTTCCTCCAAGCTTCTCTGAGCCCTTGGGGTCCTTGTGACCTGGTCATTTAGCCGGCGTTGTATGCGAAAAAAACTCTGATAAAGACCACTTTATGCAAACCTACTTTAGATCAGAATTGACTTATGTACAGTCGCTCAAAAAAATATCCGAACGCTACGGTTGATTACAGAATTTTGAAAAAATATCTGGCAGATATTTTTTCTGAATTCTGTAATCAACCATGGTGTTCGGATACTTTTTTGAGCGACTGTAGGTGGTCATATTATTTTGATACTAGATCGTGTGGGCTCACTCGCGGAAATATTGAGCATGTGCAGTTACCGTTCACAGCAAACTGGAGCGTGTGCAGTAACTGCACACGCTCCAGTTTGCTGTGAACGGTAACTGGAGCGTGTACAGTTGCTGTACACGCTCCAGATATTTTTCCTGAATTCTGTAATCACGTGACTCGAAGGTTGCCAGATCACTAATTTCTAAAAAAAAGATCGTTGCCAGATATTTTTTCTGAATTCTGTAATCAACCCTAGTGTTCGGATACTTTTTTGAGCGACTGTACCAGTCGACTGGATTCTGATTTTAACTTGTGGCTATCATCGTCTAAGAGATAATCGGACACGTCTTTATTTTTCTAGAGCGATCCACTTACATCAAGCTCGCGCTCTGAAAATGTCACTCTTTATATATATTTTTCCCCCAACACACACGAACGTGACACTTCAAAAGAGCCATAAATCACATCCACCCACACAGGAGACAAATTACAACCACTCCGGATCAAGAAGAAACTTTCCTCTTACATAATCCCTCTACTCGGATAGATAAAAGACCGAGACGCTGATTGGCGGAACGGATTAACCAATAGCCGGGAACACAACGGAACACGTGACCTGCGTAGAAGCTCGCGACCTCATTATGTCAAACCGCGAAAGAGCTCAAAGAAATGTCGACCACCGTCGCTGTTCCGAACAAAAAAATTCCCTTAATGACGTGTAGGTATAAAAAAAAGTCAAGATCCAACCGTGTTGTTTCCCCCAACAGGCTGTGATACGCGTCTGTGTTAGAGATTCATTTGTTTTACGAACACGTCGTATTAGAGTCGGTGTCATTACCTTCGAGGGAATAGCTACGGACATGCAGTAGAATAAAAATGAGTGTGGACATCAATGGAGTATGTTATCCAACGTTTTTGTGATGCTGGGGGTTGTTTTATCTTTGAGAGGGAGGCGGCTCAATCGGTAGCAAGGCAACCCAACGGCCGGGGGTGGCTCTGTCGTTAGCATGCCAGGATCGTAATCTGTAGTTCCAAGGTTCGAGTCTCAGCTGGGTCAGCGTTGAGATTTATCTACGCAAAATTCCCCGCCCTGCCCACGGTCAATAGGGGACACCGATGGGCTTGAAAAAGCCGCCGTCTGTCGGATGGGACGTTAAGCCGTGGCCCCGTGTGCGGGAGAGCCATACCCTGTGCACGTTAAAGAACACGCTGGATGGCCTTGACGGGAGGCTAACATCTGTCTCCCAACAGCTGTTCAGTGGTTCCAGTTCAACACAGTTCCAGTGGGTCCCCTCCCCCAACTTTCTCTGAGCCTTCGGGGTTCATGTGACCTGACCATTTAGCCCATGGTGTGCAAAAAAGTGCCGCTCAGAGGTAAAACAACCCAACCCAACTCTGGTACCGAAACATTCCTAAAATTAAAAGAAGAAATCCGGCTCGAGAATTGGAAGAAAGCAAGACTCGAAATAAGATGAATATTATGAAAAAGAAAAAAACTCAGTAACGCTAAGATGAAGTTTACAACATCCTGGCCTTGCGTTCTTGGAAAGGAATTAGAAGGCCAGGACGGGAAAGAAAAAAAAGATGGCGCACGAGCCCACCACTCCTGACACTGCTCCCGCACTTGAGATGGAAGGTGGGATCACGTGACCCAGCTGGAGCGTGTCTTCGTGATCTCGAGCCAAAAACTTCAGTGGAATTCGGGACAAGTGATGGTGACAGACGGAATGGCGGGAAGATGAAATGTGGCGGGAGAGACGCGTCTCAGTGGATTTGTTTCCGTATCTTTTCCCTACGGTCGTCGAATGGTGCTTTTTCTCTGCGTTTTTTTAATCTCTCACCTAACGGTTTTTTTAACAACAGTTTTTGTATTTTTTATTTAAGACCAGTAGCTGAGATTTATGGGTTGAATTGTTTTATCTCTGGCCGGCACTTTTTTGTACAAAATGGACTAAATGTCCAGGTCACAAGGACCCCGAAGGCTCAGAGAAAGTTAGGGGAGGAGAACCATTGGAACAGCTGTTGGGTGACAGATGGTGGCATCCCGTCAAAACCATCCAGGGTGTTCTTTAACGTGCACAGGGAATGGCTCTCCCGCACATGGGGCCACGGATTAACGTCCCATCCGAAGGACGGCGGCCTTTCCAAACCCATCGGTGTCCCCTACTGACCGTGGGCAGGGTGGGGAATTTTGAGGGGATAAATCTCAACGCTGATCCAGCTGGGACTCGAATCTCTGACTATTTAAACTATAGTTATAGTATAACAATGGGAATAAAATAAAACATATATATCAGTGGTTCTCAAACTTTTATGCTTCACGTACCCCCTGGAAATGTGTATGTAACTGACGTACCTCTTGTATAGATAGATAAAACTATAGTTATAGTATAACAGTGGGAATAAAATAAAACACATATATCAGTGGTTCTCAACCTTTTATGCTTCACGTACCCCCTGGAAATGTGTATGTAACTGGCGTACCTCTTGTATAGATAGATAAAACTATAGTTATAGTATAACAATGGGAATAAAATAAAACACATATATCAGTGGTTCTCAACCTTTTATGCTTCACGTACTCCCTGGAAATGTGTATGTAACTGGCGTACCTCTTGTATAGATAGATAAAACTATAGTTATAGTATAACAATGGGAATAAAATAAAACATATATATCAGTGGTTCTCAACCTTTTATGCTTCACGTACCCCCTGGAAATGTGTATGTAACTGGCGTACCTCTTGTATAGATAGATAAAACTATAGTTATAGTATAACAATGGGAATAAAATAAAACATATATATCAGTGGTTCTCAAACTTTTATGCTTCACGTACCCCCTGGAAATGTGTATGTAACTGGCGTACCCCTTGTATAGATAGATAAAACTATAGTTATAGTATAACAATGGGAATAAAATAAAACATATATATCAGTGGTTCTCAAACTTTTATGCTTCACGTACCCCCTGGAAATGTGTATGTAACTGGCGTACCCCTTGTATAGACAGATAAAACTATATTTATAGTATAACAATGGGAATAAAATAAAACATATATATTAGTGGTTCTCAACCTGTTATGATTCACGTACAGTCGCTCAAAAAAATATCCGAACACTATGGTTGATTACAAACTTCAGAAAAATATATCTCGCAACGATTTTTTAGAAATTAGTGATCTGGCAACCTTCGTGTACAGTACACGAAGATTTCCAGATCATTACTTTGTAAAAAAATCGTTGCCAGATATATTTTCTGAATTCTGTAATAAACCATAGTGTTCGGATACTTTTTTGAGCGACTGTACCCCCTGGAAATTTGTATGTAACTGGCGTACCCCTTGTATAGATAGATAAAGCTATAGTTATAATATAACAATGGGAATAAAATAAAACATATATATCAGTGGTTCTCAACCTTTTATGCTTCACGTATTCCCTGGAAATGTGTATGTAACTGGCGTACCTCTTGTATAGGTAGATAAAACTATAGTTATAGTATAACAATGGGAATAAAATAAAACACATATATCAGTGGTTCTCAAACTTGTATGCTTCACGTACTCCCTGGAAATGTGTATGTAACTGGCGTACCTCTTGTACAGATAGATAAAACTATAGTTATAGTATAACAATGGGAATAAAAAATACAGATATACCAGCGGTTCTCAAACTCTTATGCCTCACGTCCTCCCTGGAAATGTGTATGTAACTGGCGTACCCTTTGTATAGATAGATAAAACTATAGTTATAGTATAACAATGGGAATAAAATAAAACATATATATCAGTGGTTCTCAACCTTTTATGCTTCACGTACCCTCTGGAAATGTGTATATAACTGGCGTACCCCTTGTATAGATAGATAAAACTATAGTTATAATATAACAATGGGAATAAAATAAAACATATATATCACTGGTTCTCAACATTTTATGCTTCACGTACTCCCTGGAAATGTGTATGTAACTGGCGTACCCCTTGTATAGATAGATAAAACTATAGTTATATTTTAACAATGGGAATAAAATAAAACATATATATCAGTGGTTCTCAAACTTTTATGTTTTACGTACCCCTTGGAAATGTGTATGTAACTGGCGTACCCCTTGTATAGATGGATAAAACTCTAGTTATAGTATAACAATGGGAATAAAATAAAACATATATAACACTGGTTCTCAAACTTTTATGCTTCACGTACTCCCTGGAAATGTGTATGTAACTGGCGTACCTCTAGTATAGATAGATAAAATTGTAGTTATAGTATAAAAATGGGAATAAAATATAACACATATATCAGTGGTTCTCAACCTTGTATGCTTCACGTACTCCCTGGAAATGTGTATGTAACTGGCGTACCTCTTGTATAGATAGATAAAACTATAGTTATAGTATAACAATGGGAATAAAATAAAACACATATATCAGTGGTTCTCAACTTTGTATGCTTCACGTACCCTCTGGAAATGTGTATATAACTTGCGTACCCCTTGTATAGATAGATAAAATTATAGTTATAATATAACAATGGGAATAAAATAAAACATATATATATCACTGGTTCTCAACATTTTATGCTTCACCTACTCCCTGGAAATGTGTATGTAACTGGCGTACCCCTTATAAAGATAGATAAAACTATAGGTATAGTATAACAATGGGAATAAAATAAAACATATATATCAGTGGTTCTCAAACTTTTATGCTTCACGTACCCCCTGGAAATGTGTATGTGACTGGCGTACCCCTTGTATAGACAGATAAAACTATAGTTATAGTATAACAATGGGAACAAAATAAAACATATATATCAGTGGTTCTCAACCTTTTATGCTTCACGTACCCCCTGGAAATGTGTATGTAATTGGCGTACCCCTTGTATAGATAGAAACACTATAGTTATAGTATAACAATGGGAATAAAATAAAACATATATATCAGTGGTTCTCAACCTTTTATGCTTCACGAACCCCCTGAAAATGTGTATGTAATTGGCGTACCCCTTGTATAGATAGATAAAACTATAGTTATAGTATAACAATGGGAATAAAATAAAACATATATATCAGTGGTTCTCAACCTTTTATGCTTCACGAACCCCCTGGAAATGTGTATGTAATTGGCGTACCCCTTGTATAGATAGATAAAGCTATAGTTATAATATAACAATGGGAATAAAATAAAACATATATATCAGTGGTTCTCAACCTTTTATGCTTCACGTACCCCCTGGAAATGCGTATGTAACTGGCGTACCCCTTGTATAGATAGATAAAACTATAGTTATAGTATAACAATGGGAATAAAATAAAACGTATATATCAGTGGTTCTCAAACTTTTATGTTTTACGTACCCCCTGGAAATGTGCATGAAACTGGCGTACCCCTTGTATAGATAGATAAAACTATAGTTATAGTATAACGATGGGAATAAAATAAAACATATATATCAGTGGTTCTCAAACTTTTATGCTTCACGTACCCCCTGGAAATGTGTATGTAACAGGCGTACCCCTTGTATAGATAGATAAAACTATAGTTATAGCATAACAAAGGGAATAAAATAAAACATATATATCAGTGGTTCTTAACCTTTTTGTGCTTCACGTACCCCCTGGAAATGTGTATGTGACTGGCGTACCCCTTGTATAGACATATAAAACTATATTTATAGTATAACAATGGGAATAAAATAAAACACAAATATCAGTGGTTCTCAATCTTGTATGCTTCACGTACTCCCTGGAAATGTGTATGTAACTGGCGTACCTCTTGTATAGATAGATAAAACTATAGTTATAGTATAACAATGGGAATAAAATAAAACACATATATCAGTGGTTCTCAATCTTGTATGCTTCACGTACTCCCTGGAAATGTGTATGTAACTGGCGTACCCCTTGTATAGATAGATAAACCTATACTTATAGTATAACAATGGGAATAAAATAAAACATATATATCAGTGGTTCTCAACGTTCTATGCTTCACGTACGCTCTGGAAATGTGTATATAACTGGCGTACCCCTTGTATAGATAGATAAAACTATAGTTATAATATAACAATGGGAATAAAATAAAACATATATATATCACTGGTTCTCAACATTTTATGCTTCACCTACTCCCTGGAAATGTGTATGTAACTGGCGTACCCCTTATAAAGATAGATAAAACTATAGGTATAGTATAACAATGGGAATAAAATAAAACATATATATCAGTGGTTCTCAAACTTTTATGCTTCACGTACCCCCTGGAAATGTGTATGTGACTGGCGTACCCCTTGTATAGACAGATAAAACTATAGTTATAGTATAACAATGGGAACAAAATAAAACATATATATCAGTGGTTCTCAACCTTTTATGCTTCACGTACTCCCTGGAAATGTGTATGTAATTGGCGTACCCCTTGTATAGATAGAAACACTATAGTTATAGTATAACAATGGGAATAAAATAAAACATATATATCAGTGGTTCTCAAACTTTTATGCTTCACGTACCCCCTGGAAATGTGTATGTAACTGGCGTACCCCTTGTATAGATAGATAAAACTATAGTTATAGTATAACAATGGGAATAAAATAAAACATATATATCAGTGGTTCTCAAACTTTTATGCTTCACGTCCTCCTTGGAAATGTGTATGTAACTGGCGTACCGTACCCTTTGTATAGATAGATAAAACTATAGTTATAGTATAACAATGGGAATAAAATAAAACATATATATCACTGGTTCTCAAACTTTTATGCTTCACGTACTCCCTGGAAATGTGTATGTAATTGGCGTACCTCTTGTATAGATAGATAAAACTATAGTTATATTATAACAATGGGAATAAAATAAAACACATATATCAGTGGTTCTCAATCTTGTATGCTTCACGTACTCCTGGAATTGTGTATGTAACTGGCGTACCTCTTGTATAGATAGATAAAACTATAGTTATAGTATAACAATGGGAATAAAATAAAACATATATATCACTTTTTCTCAAACTTTTATGCTTCACGTACTCCCTGGAAATGTGTATGTAACTGGCGTACCTCTTGTATAGATAGATAGAACTATAGTTATAGTATAACAATGGGAATAAAATAAAACACATATATCAATGGTTCTCAACCTTGTATGCTTCACGTACTCCCTGGAAATGTGTATGTAACTGGCGTACCTCTTGTATAGATAGATAAAACTGTAGTCATAGTATAACAATGGGAATAAAATAAAACACATATATCAGTGGTTCTCAACCTTGTATGCTTCATGTACTCCCTGGAAATGTGTATGTAACTGGCGTACCCCTTGTATAGATAGATAAAACTATAGTTATAGTATAACAATGGGAATAAAATAAAACATATATATCAGTGGTTCTCAACCTTTTATGCTTCACGTACCCTCTGGAAATGTGTATATAACTGGCGTACCCCTTGTATAGATAGATTAAACTATAGTTATAATATAACAATGGGAATATAATAAGACATATATATCACTGGTTCTCAACATTTTATGCTTCACCTACTCCCTGGAAATGTGTATGTAACTGGCGTACCCCTTGTATAGATAGATAAAACTATAGTTATAGTATAACAATGGGAATAAAATAAAACATATTTATCAGTGGTTCTCATACTTTTATGTTTTACGTACCCCCTGGAAATGTGTATGTAGCTGGCGTACCCCTTGTATAGATAGATAAAACTATAGTTATAGTATAACGATGGGAATAAAATAAAACATATATATCAGTGGTTCTCAAACTTTTATGCTTCACGTACCCCCTGGAAATGTGTATGTAACTGGCGTACCCCTTGTATAGACAGATAAAACTATATTTATAGTATACCAATGGGAATAAAATAAAACATATATATCAGTGGTTCTCAACCTTTTATGCTTAACGTACTCCCTGGAAATGTGTATGTAACTGTCGTACTCCTTGTATAGATAGATAAAACTATATTTATAGTATAACAATGGGAATAAAATAAAACATATATATCAGTGGTTCTCAACCTTTTATGCTTCACCTACCCCCTGGAAATGTGTATGTAACTGGCGTACCCTTTGTATAGACAGATAAAACTATATTTATAGTATAACAATGGGAATAAAATAAAACATATATAATAGTGGTTCTCAACCTTTTATGCTTAACGTACCCCCTGGAAATTTGTATGTAACTGGCGTACCCCTTGTATAGATAGATAAAACTATAGTTATAGTATAACGATGAGAATGAAATAAAACATATATAATAGTGGTTCTCAACCTTTTATGCTTCACGTACCCCCTGGAAATTTGTATGTAACTGGCGTACCCCTTGTATAGATAGATAAATCTATAGATATAGTGTAACGATGGGAATAAAATAAAACATATATATCAGTGGTTCTCAACCTTTTATGCTTCAGGTACCCCTTGGAAATGTGTATGTAACTGGTGTACCCCTTGTATAGATAGATAAAACTATATTTATAATATAGCAATGGAAATAAAATAAAAGATATATATCAGTGGTTCTCAACCTTTTATGCTTCACGTACCCCCTGGAAATGTGTATGTAACTGGCGTACCCCTTGTATAGATAGATAAAACTATAGTTATAGTATAACAATGGGAATAAAATAAAACATGTATATCAGTGGTTCTCAACCTTTTATACTTCATGTACCCCCTGGAAATGTGTATGTAACTGGCGTACCCCTTGTATAGACAGATAAAACTATATTTATAGTATAACAATGGGAATAAAATAAAACATATATAATAGTGGTTCTCAACCTTTTATGCTTCACGTACCCCCTGGAAATTTGTATGTAACTGGCGCACCACTTGTATAGATAGATAAAGCTATAGTTATAATATAACAATGGGAATAAAATAAAACATATATATCAGTGGTTCTCAACCTTTTATGCTTCACGTACCCCTTGGAAATGTGTATGTAACTGGCGTACCCCTTGTATAGATAGATAAAACTATAGTTATAGTATAACAATGGGAATAAAATAAAACATATATATCAGTGGTTCTCAACCTTTTATGCTTCACGTACCCCCTTGAAATGTGTATGTAACTGGCGTACCCCTTGTATAGACAGATAAAGCTATAGTTATAATATAACAATGGGAATAAAATAAAACATATATATCAGTGGTTATCAACCTTTTATGCTTCACGTACCCCCTGGAAATGTGTATGTAATTGGTGTACCCCTTGTATAGACAGATAAAACTATATTTATAGTATAACAATGGGAATAAAATAAAACATATATAATAGTGGTTCTCAACCTTTTATGCTTCACGTACCCCCTGGAAATTTGTATGTAACTGGCGCACCCCTTGTATAGATAGATAAAGCTATAGTTATAATATAACAATGGGAATAAAATAAAACATATATATCAGTGGTTCTCAACCTTTTATGCTTCACGTACTCCCTGGAAATGTGTATGTAACTGTCGTACCCCTTGTATGGATAGATAAAACTATAGTTATAGTATAACAATGGGAATAAAATAAAACATATATATCAGTGGTTATCAACCTTTTATGCTTCACGTACCCCCTGGAAATGTGTATGTAATTGGCGTACCCCTTGTATAGACAGATAAAACTATATTTATAGTATAACAATGGGAATAAAATAAAACATATATAATAGTGGTTCTCAACCTTTTATGCTTCACGTACCCCCTGGAAATTTGTATGTAACTGGCGTTCCCCTTGTATAGATAGATAAAGCTATAGTTATAATATAACAATGGGAATAAAATAAAACATATATATCAGTGGTTCTCAACCTTTTATGCTTCACGTACTCCCTGGAAATGTGTATGTAACTGTCGTACCCCTTGTATGGATAGATAAAACTATAGTTATAGTATAACAATGGGAATAAAATAAAACATGTATATCAGTGGTTATCAACCTTTTATGCTTCACGTACCCCCTGGAAATGTGTATGTAATTGGCGTACCCCTTGTATAGACAGATAAAACTATATTTATAGTATAACAATGGGAATAAAATAAAACATATATAATAGTGGTTCTCAACCTTTTATGCTTCACGTACCCCCTGGAAATTTGTATGTAACTGGCGTACCATTTGTATAGATAGATAAAGCTATAGTTATAATATAACAATGGGAATAAAATAAAACATATATATCAGTGGTTCTCAACCTTTTATTCTTCACGTACCCCCTGGAAATGTGTATGTAACTGGCGTACCCCTTGTATAGATAGATAAAGCTATAGTTATAGTATAACGATGGGAATAAAATGAAACATATATATCAGTGGTTCTCAACCTTTTATGCTTCACGTACCCCTTGGAAATGTGTATGTAACTGGCGTACCCCTTGTATAGATAGATAAAACTATATTTATAATATAACAATGGGAATAAAATAAAACATATATATCAGTGGTTCTCAACCTTTTATGCTTCACGTACTCCCTGGAAATGTGTATGTAACTGGCGTACCCCTTGTATAGATAGATAAAGCTATAGTTATAGTATAACAATGGGAATAAAATAAAACATATACATCAGTGGTTCTCAACCTTTTATGCTTCACGTACCCCCTGGAAATTTGTATGTAACTGGCGTTCCCCTTGTATAGATAGATAAAGCTATAGTTATAATATAACAATGGGAATAAAATAAAACATATATATCAGTGGTTCTCAACCTTTTATGCTTCACGTACCAGTTGGAAATGTGTATGTAACTGGCGTACCCCTTGTATAGATAGATAAAACTATAGTTATAGTATAAAAATGGGAATAAAATAAAACATATATATCAGTGGTTCTCAACCTTTTATGCTTCACGTACCCCCTGGAAATGTGTATGTAACTGGCGTACCGCTTGTATAGATAGATAAAACTATAGTTATAGTATATCAATGGGAATAAAATAAAACATATATATCAGTGGTTCTCAACCTTTTATGCTTCACGTACCCCCTGGAAATGTGTATGTAACTGGCGTACCGCTTGTATAGATAGATAAAACTATAGTTATAGTATATCAATGGGAATAAAATAAAACATTTATATCAGTGGTTCTCAACCTTTTATGCTTCACGTACCCCCTGGAAATGTGTATATAACTGGCGTACCCCTTGTATAGATAGATAAAACTATAGTTGTATTATAAAAATGGGAATAAAATAAAACATATATATTAGTGGTTCTCAACCTTTTATGCTTCACGTACCCCCTGGAAATGTGTATGTAACTGGCGTACCCCTTGTATAGATAGATAAAACTATAGTTATAGTATAACAATGGGAATTAAATAAAACACTCATATAACATATATCTAGCGACTTTTGAGCTCTCACGGCGTACCCCACATTAAAAACCCTTAATATAGACATTTCTTATATTTTTCATTCTAATATTATTACTGGTTGACTCTTGTGCTAATGTTCTTAATAATGTTTATCTATAAATATATTTTTTTTAGGAAGAAAATTATTCGCATTTATTATCAAATATTATAATGATAATTAATGCAAATAAATTTTCTCCTAAAAAATTATTTTTATAGATAAACATTAGTATAAAGGTTAGCACAGGATCTACCATTAATAATATTAAAATGAAAAACATAAGAAGTGTCTATATGATAGGACTACTTAAGGTGACGTCATAGATTTGGTTCCCTGGCTTTCTGTTATAGGAGGTGTTTGGATTGGATTGTTTTAGCTCTGAGTGGCACTCTTTTACACACCATGGGCTAAATGGCCAGGTTACAAGGGCCTCGAAGGCTCAGAGAAGGTTGGGGGAGGGGACCCACTGGAACAGCTGTTGGGAGACAGATGGTAGCTCCTGTCAAGGCCATCCAGCGTGTTCTTTAACGTGCACAGGGTATGGCTCTCCCGCACACGGGGCCACGGCTTAACGTCCCATCCGACGGACGGCGGCCTTTCCAAGCCCATCGGTGTCCCCTTCTGACAGTGCGTAGGGCGGGGTTGAGTTGTTTTACCTCTGAGCGGCACGTTTTTGCACACCATGGGCTAAATGGCCAGGTCACATGGACCCCGAAGGCTCAGAGAAGGTTGGGGGAGGGTACCCACTAGAACAGCTGTTGGGAGACAGAAAGTAGCCTCCCGTCAAAGTCATCCAGCGTGTTCTTTAACGTGCACACGGTATGGCTCTCCCGCACACGGGGCCACGGCTTAACGTCCCATCAGACGGACGGCGGCCTTTCCAAGCCCATCGGTGTCCCCTACTGACCGTGGGCAGGGCGGGGAATTTTGCGGAGATAAATCTCAACGCTGACCAAGCTGGGACTCGAACCTGGGAACTACAGATTACGAGCCTGGCGTGCTACCGACTGAGCCCTTCCCCCGCGCCAATAGCATCGGGGTTTTGATACCTATGGGTAAATAAATTTTTTTCACGTTTAATGCAGTAATAAGTTTCTCAAAAATTTCTCTGATAACTTTCGTAAGTGGAATGTTTACTGATATAATATCTAATTGAGTGGCTGTTAAGATCAGGGCTCTTTAATGGGCTCTGAAGAGCACAGTCCGTTCAGACAACCCACTCGACCTTGCAAAAAGTTATGTCACGTGAGTTGATATCGTCGTAAATTCAGTTCAGGCTACCGTATATTGGACGGGGGTGGCTCATTCGGTAGCGCGCCAGGTTCGTAATCTGTAGTTCCCGGGTTCCAGTCCCAGCTGTGTCAGCGTTGAGATTTTTCTCCGCAAAATTCCCCGCCCTGCCCATGGTCAGTAGGGGACACCGATGGGCTTGAAAAGGCAGCCGTCCGTCGGATGGGACATTAACCCGTGGCTCCGTGTGCGGGAGAGCCATACCCTGTGCACGTTAAAGGACACGCTGGATGACATTGACAGGAGGCTACCATCTGTCTCCTAATAGCTGTTCCAGTGGGTCCCCTCCCCCAACCTTCTCTGAGCCTTCGGGGTCCATGTGACCTGGCCATTTAGCCCATGGTGTGCAAAAAAGTGCCGCTCAGAGGTAAATCAACCCAAAGTTAAAGAACACGCTGGGTGGCCTTGACGGGAGGCTACCATCTGTCTGCCAACAGCTGTTCCAGTGGGTCCCCTCCCCCAAACCTTCTCTGAGCCTTCGGGGTCCATGTGACCTGGCCATTTAGCCCATGGTGTGCAAAAAAGTGCCGCTCAGAGGTAAAACAACCCAACCCAACCGTATATTAAATGACAGTATTTCAAAAACAGTGTAAAGGTAAATTGATTTGTGTTGTTTTATCTCTAAGCGGCATTTCTTTTGCACACAATGGGCTAAATGGCCACGTCACAAGAACCCCAAAGGCTCAGAGAAAGTTGGGGGAGTGGACTCACTGGAACAGCTGTTGGAACAGTCTCTTTTCAAAATCCAATATTGGTGTACGATTCCTTGTGACTTGTACATTTAACACACCTTTCATCGGAAATGGTCAATGGCAAATTAGCACAACATAAAATATCACCCCTAATTAGAAATCAAACGTCAGTGCACGACAGACAGGAAATTGGAAAGTGAGACAGTAAACGTTTCCTCATGAGTGCCATAACCGGAAGTTGATGGCAATGATCGTGCAGTCAATTCACGTCATTTTATTTAGACATTTTTTCACACTAAAACAGTTTATTAATATCCCTTTTCCTCACCCAAGTAATGATGTCAGCAGTGGCAATAGATGTTCTACAATAAATCAGCAGATAACCGTGAATCTCCATTCTTGTAAGATAAGCTGTGCTAATATGCCGTACGTGACGTCATCTGTTGAATTTGTGTGTGTGTTGTAATGATAAGCAGGAATTGTTAATCCCTCGCTGTGATATCATATTGTCGGTAGGAATTCAAAGTGCTTGACAGTGACACTGCAGTGCTGGAGGAAACGCTTCTACACGAAAGTAGAGTCTCGGCAGAATACAGCTCTCTCTCTGGTCGGTGTTGTGGACTCAGCTTTCAAGTTGTGTCACTGCAAGCCGAGTAAATGTGACGTGGGAGAAGCCACTATACATCTGGTTCGTTACGGTAGCGCTACAGGAAAAACCTTATTCTTCATTATCAGGAACTATATCAGTTGAGATATCACTGAAGCAAAATATAGTCTATTCCAGGTGATTTCAATTACATCTATGAAAGTCTGGATCAATTTTAACACCATGGTGAATACAGTGTAAGTGAATTTTTCATATTTTTTCGATTGTAATTACTTTAGGGGGATAGTCTGACTTCTCGAATTCTGTATAGCATAAGTTTTAGAAGTAGGGTTTTTTGATGTAATGGAACGCCGTTCCGATACCTGTTAATAGTGGACACCTATGGGTGTGGAAAGGTCGCCGTCCGTCGGATGGGACGTTAAGCCTTTGCTCCGTGTGCGGGAGAGTCACACCCTGTGCACGATAAAGAACCCACTGAATGGCCTTGACGGGAAGATATCATCTGTCTCCCAACAGCTGTTCCAGTGGGTCCCCTCTCCCAACCTTCTCTGAGCCTTCGGGGTCCATGTGACCTGGCCATTTAGTCCATGGTGTGCAAAAAAGTACCGCTCAGAGGTAAAACAACCCAACGTTAAAGAACACACTGAATGGCCTTGACGGGAAGCTAACATCTGTCTCCCAACAGCTGTTCCAGTGGGTCCCCTCCCTCAACCTTCTCTGAGCCTTAGGGGTCCATGTGACCTGGCCATTTAGCCCATGGTGTGCAAAAAAGTGCCGCTCAGAGGTAAAACAACCCAACCCCTCTCCTAACCTTCTCTGAGCCTTCGGGGTCCATGTGACCTGGCCATTTAGTAAAAGTATAAAAGTACCGCATAGAGGTAAATCAACCCAACGTTAAACTTCTCCGTTCCTAAGCATTGTCTTTCTGCTTTTATTATTGCCGTATCTCCGACTTCCCTATTCTGATGATTCACACCCTACCCACCCACCTGGGGCGGGGAGTTCACCTGGAGCTCCCCCAACCTTCTCTGAGCCTTCTTCGTCCTTGTGACCTGGCCAGTTAGCCCATTGTGTGCAAACGAGTGTCACTCAGAGGTACAACAACACCCCCCCCCCCTCAGACTATACGAAGGGAATAAAGCGAAGGTACAATTAAATAATTTGCTGCGCTTGCTTCCGTGAGTATCTGGACACTTCACAGCTAGATCAACTTGAGAAACTATGAACTTGCACTTTTATTTGGGTTGTTTTACCTTTGAAGAATACTTTGCACACAATGGGCTAAATGGCCAGGTCACAAGGGTTCTAAGGATTCACAAATGATTATGTGGAAAGGACGCACTGGATGTTTGTTAGGAGATAGATGCCATCCAGCAGGTTCCTTAACGTGCACAAATTATAGATCTTCTGCACAAGGGGGGCTCGGTTGGTAGCGCGCCAGGCTCGTAATCTGCAGTTCCCAGGTTCGAGTCTCAGCTGGATCAGTGTTGAGACATCTCAGCTAAACTCCCTGCCCTTCCCATGCTCAGTAGGTGACACCGATGGGCTGGGAAAGACTGCCGTCTGTCGGATGGGACGTCAAGCCGTGGCCCCGTGTGCGGGAGAGAGATAACCTGTGCACGTTAAAGAACACGCTGGATGGCCTTGACAGGAGGCTACCATCTGTCTCTCAACAGCTGTTCCAGTGGGTCTCCACCCCCAATATTCTCTGAACCTTAGGGGTTCAGGTGACCTGGCCATTTAGCCCATGGTGTGCAAAAAAGTGCTACTCAGAGGTAAAACAACCCAACGTTAAAGAACACGCTGGATGGCCTTGACGGGAGGTTACCATCTGTCTCCCAACAGCTACTCCAGTGGGTCCCCTCCCGCAACCTTCTCTGAGCCTTCGGGGTCCATGTGACCTGGCCATTTAGCCCATGGTATGCAAAAAAGTGCCGCTCAGAGGTAAAACAACCCAACGTTAAAGAACACGCTGGATGGCCTTGACGGGAGGCTACCATCTGTCTCCCAACAGCTGTTCCAGTGGGTCCCCTCCCTCAACCTTCTCTGGGGCTTCGGAGTCCTTGTGACCTGGCCATTTATCCCATGGTATGCAAAAAAGTGCCACTCAGAGGTAAAACAACCCAAGCCCATTGGGTGCAACAAAAAGTACCGTTCAGAAGAGAAAACAACCCAGACTGAGAATTAATTAACGAAAAAGCGAATTAATGAAAAAAGCCATCAATCGGCCAAGAAATAAAGCCGAAGGATGGCGATTTTTAATTCCTAAACACTGATTAAAATGTTGATAATATAATGAAAAGGAACCATTCATTTGTTTTACGTATTTGTTTTGGTTTCACGATTACAAAAGAAATTTCAAAATTTCAAAAATTACAGAGCTAGGAATGCGATCTGTGTATCCCGTGCACGAACTCGACTCTAACAGGATGTAACTCAACAGGATGTATTACTTACGAACTCAATCAATTTGAAGAACATTAGTGCAAAAAATTCTGCAAATTTATTATTATATAATTTTTTTTTTCGATTTAGGCGATACGACGTTGGCAACAGCCCATGTCCTTTCCATTTAATTGGGGAAATGTTTCCAAACCAAAAAACAAGACACAGCTTGTGACGTCATTTAGTGCCTATTTGAAATTTTCTAATTTAACGATCCTTAAGGCCACGGCCGGTTCTGCAATTTTTTCTGCACACAATGGGCTAAATGACTAGGTTACAAGGACCCCCAAGTTTCAGATAAGGTTGGGGGAGGGGACCCACTGGAACAACTGTTGAGAGACAGATGGTAGCCTCCCGTCAAGACCATCCAGCATGTTCTTTAACGTTGGGTTGTTTTACCTCTGAGCGGTACTTTTTTGCACACCATGGGCTAAATGGCCAGGTCACATGGACCCCGAAGGCTCAGAGAAGGTTGGGGGAGGGGACCCACTGGAACAACTGTTGAGAGACAGATGGTAGCCTCCCGTCAAGACCATCCAGCATGTTCTTTAACGTTGGGTTGTTTTACCTCTGAGCGGTACTTTTTTGCACACCATGGACTAAATGGCCAGGTCACATGGACCCCGAAGTTTCAGATAAGGTTGGGGGAGGGGACCCACTGGAACAACTGTTGAGAGACAGATGGTAGGCCTTGACAGATGAAATGAAACTGTGGCTGGTCTTGTCAGGAGACTGTCACTTAGCCCATTGTGTGCAAAATACGGCTGGCCTTGACAAAGTCACAAGGACCCCGAAGGCTCAGAGGATGTTGGGGGTGGAGACCAACTAGAATAGCTATTGGGAGACAGATGGTATCCTCTCGTCAAGGACATCCAGCATGTTCTTTAACGTGCACATGGTATGGCTCTCTCGCACTAGGTGCCATTGCCTAACGTCCCATCTGACGGACGGCGACTTCTCCTTAAGGTTCAGGTTGTAAATTGCAAAAGATGCATTTATTATAGAAATTCGAAATTTTGGTGGAGGAATATGAAGATCACGTAGTTTCCATTGGCAAAAATCACGTGACCCCATTGGGTCTGTTGTTACTCAGTCAGTATCGCGCCTAATCTGTAGTTCCCAGGTTCGAGTCCCAGCTGGGTCAGCGTTGAGATTTATCTCTGCAAAATTTCCCCGCCCTGCCCACCACGGTCAGTAGGGGACACCGATGGGCTTGAAAAGCCGCCGTCCGTCGGATGGGACGTTAAGCCGTGGCACCGTGTGCGGGAGAGCCATACCCTGTGCACATTAAAGAGCACTCTCGATGGCCTTGACGGGAGGCTACCATCTGTCTCCCAACAGCTGATCTAGTGGGTCCGATCCCCCAACCTTCTCTGAGCCTTCGGGGTCCTTGTGACCTGGCCATTTAGCCCATGGTGTGCAAAAAAAGTGCCGCTCAGAGGTAAAACAACCCAACGTTAAAGAACATGCTGGATGGCCTTGACGGGAGGCTACCATCTGTCTCCCAACAGCTGTTCCAGTGGGTCCCCTCCCCCAACCTTCTCTGAGCCTTCGGGGTCCATGTGACCTGGCCATTTAGCCCATGGTGTGCAAAAAAGTGCCGCTCAGAGGTAAAACAACCCAACGTTAAAGAACACGCTGGATGGCCTTGACGGGAGGCTACCATGTGTCTCCCAACAGCTGTTCCAGTGGGTCCCCTCCCCCAACCTTCTCTGAGTCTTCGGGGTCAATGTGACCTGGCCATTTAGCCCATGGTGTGCAAAAAAAGTGCCGCTCAGAGGTAAAACAATCCAATCCAAACAATACTCAGTCAGTATCGCGCCTAATCTGCATTTCTCAGGTTCGAGTCCCTAGCTGTGTCAATGTTGCGATTTATTTCCGCAAAGGTCCCCGCTCTTGCCCATTGTGAGTAAGGGACACCGTCCGTAGGATGGGACTTTAAACCGTGGTCCCATGTCCAGGCTACCTTGATACAGCAGGCCTTGACAGCCTTGAACAAAAGTTGGGAAAATGTGCATAAATATGCGATTGATTTAGTTGGTTTAAAATTTAAGTTAAAACCATCTATTTTAAAACCAGTTAGAAAAAAGTAATTTATGCATTAGGATTTTATTAAAATATTTGAAAATATTATAAAATTAATTACCAAATTTTTTTATATAAATTACTACCAGTCAGTTTTTCAAATTTATGTCTTCTGTTACTGCAATGTCCAGGCATATTGTATCGAGTGTGAGATCCCATGTGCGGGTTGTGTCGTTTTACCTCTGAGCGGCACTCTTTTTCACACCATGGGCTAAAGGCCAGGTCACATGGACCCCGAAAGCTCAGAGAAGGTTGAGGGAGGGGACCCATTGGAAGAGCTGTTGGGAGACAGATGGTAGCCTCCCGTCAAGGCCATCCAGCGTGTTCTTTAACGTTGGGTTGTTTTACCTCTGAGCGGCACTTTTTTGCACACCATGGGCTAAATGGCCAGGTCATATGGACCCCGAAGGCTCAGAGAAGGTTGTGGGAGGGGACCCACTGGAACAGCTGTTGGGAGACAGATGGTAGCATCCCGTCAAGGCCATCTAGCGTGTTCTTTAACGTTGGGTTGTTTTACCTCTGAGCGGCACATTTTTGCATACCATGGGCTAAACGGCCAAATCACATGGACCCCTAAAGCTCAGAGAAGGTTGGGGGAGGGGACCCACTGAAACAGATTGTTGGGAGACAGATGTTAACTTCCCGTCAAGGCCATTCAGTGTGTTCTTTAACGTTGGGTTGTTTTACCTCTGAGCGGTACTTTTTTGCACACCATGGACTAAATGGCCAGGTCACATGGACCCTGAAGGCTCAGAGAAGGTTGGGGGTGGTGACCCACAGGAACAGCTGTTGGGAGACAGATGGTAGCCTCCCGTCAACGCCATCCAACATGTTGTTTAACGTTGGGTTGTTTTACCTCTTAACTGTACTTTTTTGCATACCATGGACTAAATGGCCAGGTCACATGGACCCCGAAGGCTCAGAGATGGTTGGGAGAGGGGACCCACTGGATCAGCTGTTGGGAGACAGATGGTATCTTCCCGTGAAGGCCATCCAGCGTGTTCTTTAACGTGCACAGGGTGTGGCTCTCCCGCACACGGGGACACGGCTTAACGTCCCATCCGACGGACTGCGGTCTTTATAAGCCCATCGGTGTTCCCTACTGACCGTGGGCAGGGCGGGGAATTTTGCGGAGATAAATCTCAACGCTGACCCAGCTGGGACTCGAACCTGGGAACTGCAGATTACGAGCCTGGCGCGCTACCGACTGAGCCACCGAACTCCAGCTCATTGACAAAACAACCCATTTCTAAAACTTTTCAAACTTCCACTATCTCTACTATTCTGAACATGGCGTATTTTCGCAGTACATGCTGTATGTCGTGATATTTATCAGGTTAGAATAATGGGGCGGGGGTGGCTCAGTCGGTAGCGCGCCAGGCTCGTAATCTGGTAGTTCCCAGGTTCGAGTCCTAGCTGGGTCAGCGTTAAGATTTATCTCCGCAAAATTCCCCGCCCTGCCCACGGTCAATAGGGGACACCGATGGGCTTGGAAAGGCCGCCGTCCGTCGGATGGGTCGTTAAGCCGGGGCTTCGTGTGCGGGAGAGACATACCTTGTGCACGTTAAAGAACACGCTGGATGGCCTTGACGGGAGGCTACCATCTGTCTCCCAACAGCTGTTCCAGTGGGTCTCCTCCCCCAACCTTCTCTGAGCCTTGGGGGTCCTTGTGACCTGGCCATTTAGCCCATGGTGTGCAAAAAAATGTCGCTCAGAGGTAAAAAAACCCAACGTTAAAGAACACGCTGGATGGCCTTGACGGGAGGCTACCATCTGTCTCCCAACAGCTGTTCCAGTGGGTCCCCTCCCCCAACCTTCTCTGAGCCTTGGGGGTCCATGTGACCTGGCCATTTAGCCCATGGTATGCAAAAAAGTGCCGCTCAGAGGTAAAACAACCCAACCCAACCCAGGTTAGAATAATAACGCTTCAGCTGTTGCACGTGAACATGTTTCCGAACTAATGTTTGCAGTTTCCACTGAACATCTTGCGAAGCGATTAAACACACGGAATTAAATTTTATTGTACCTAGACTGGTGTAATAACAGACGTAACAGGAATTCAGAGACCCTTTAATGACCCATTCGTCTGAGATTATATTTTGGATACGAATGTGACTTTGCAGTGATTCGTAACACTTGCATCTGCCTGTCTCAGTTGGCAGAAGCGATTAACAGAAAGCATGATTGAACTTTTCACAGAACTGTCATGTGCCGTCGGTGACGTCAACCTCTTTTGTGCGAGCGCACGTACGATCTGCCTGCGATCGTGAATTCCGATTCGTGTGTTCAGAAATGCCATGGATCATAAACTGCTGCTCTGATGTCACTGGAGCTGTTCTAAAACCCCAGACTTTCAAAATGGGTTGGGTTGTTTTATCTCTGAGCGGCACTTTTTTGCACACCATGGGCTAAATGGCCAGGTCACATGGACCCCGAAGGCTCAGAGAAGGTTGGGGGAGGGGACCCACTGGAACAGCTGCTGGGAGACAGATGGTAGCCTCCCGTCAAGGCCATCCAGAGTGTTCTTTAACGTTGGGTTGTTTTACCTCTGAGCGGCACTTTTTTGTATACCATGGGCTAAATGGCCAGGTCACATGAACCCCGAAGGCTCAGAGAAGGTTGGGGGAGGGGACCCACTGGAACAGCTGTTGGGAGACAGATGGTAGCCTACCGTCAAGGCCATCCAGCGTGTTCTTTAACGTTGGGTTGTTTTACCTCTGAGCGGCACTTTTTTGTATACCATGGGCTAAATGGCCAGGTCACATGGACCCCGAAGGCTCAGAGAAGGTTGGGGAGGGGACCCACTGGAACAGCTGTTGGGAGACAGATGGTAGCCTACCGTCAAGGCCATCCAGCGTGTTCTTTAACGTTGGGTTGTTTTACCTCTGAGCGGCACTTTTTTGTATACCATGGGCTAAATGGCCAGGTCACATGGACCCGGAAGGCTCAGAGAAGGTTGGGGGAGGGGACCCACTGGAACACCTGTTGGGAGACAGATGGTAGCCTACCGTCAAGGCCATCCAGCGTGTTCTTTAACGTTGGGTTGTTTTACCTCTGAGCGGCACTTTTTTGTATACCATGGGCTAAATGGCCAGGTCACATGAACCCCGAAGGCTCAGAGAAGGTTGGGGGAGGGGACCCACTGGAACAGCTGTTGGGAGACAGATGGTAGCCTACCGTCAAGGCCATCCAGCGTGTTCTTTAACGTTGGGTTGTTTTACCTCTGAGCGGCGCTTTTTTGTATACCATGGACTAAATGGCCAGGTCACATGGACCCCGAAGGCTCAGAGAAGGTTGGGGGAGGGGACCCGCTGGAACAGCTGTTGGGAGACAGATGGTAGCCTACCGTCAAGGCCATCCAGCGTGTTCTTTAACGTTGGGTTGTTTTACCTCTGAGCGGCACTTTTTTGTATACCATGGGCTAAATGGCCAGGTCACATGGACCCCGAAGTTTCAGAGAAGTTTGAGGGAGGGTACCTACTGGAATTGATATTCGGAGACAGATGGTAACCTCTCGTCAAGGCCATCCAGCGTGTTCTTTAACGTGCACAGACCATGTTAAGGATAATCCATGTTAAGGACGGTGGCCTTTCCAAGCGCATCGGTGCCCCTTACTGACCGTGGGCAGGGCGGGGAGTTTCGCGGAGATAAATTTCATGTTGTCTCAATTAGGACTCAAACCTAGGAACTGTAGATTACGATCCTGGCGTGGTACCGACTGAGCCAACCCCACTTCTTTAAATATCTTTAAAAATAATGTAAAAGTTGAATAAGACTTATTAATTTTAAATAATGAACATTTATTGTAAAAGGCTGATACAAAGCATGACCTGGGGGCGGGGGTGGCTCAGTCGGTAGCGCGCCAGGCTCGTAATCTGTAGTTCCCAGGTTCGAGTCCCAGCTGGATCAGCATTGAGATTTATCTCCGGAAAATTCCCCCGCTCTGCCCACGGTTAGTAGAGGACACGGATGGGCTTGGAAAGGCCGCCGTCTGTCGGATGGGACGTTAAGCCGTGGCCCATTGTGCGGGAGAGCCATACCCTGTGCATGTTAAAGAACACACTGGATGGGTTTGAAGGGAGGCTACTATCTATCTCCCATCAGCTGTTCCAATGGGTCCCCTCCCCCAACCTTCTCTGAGCCTTTGGGGTCCGTGTGACCTGGCCATTTAGCCCATGGTGTGCAAAAAAGCGCCGCTCAGAGGTAAAACAACCCAACGTTAAATAACACGCTGGATGGCCTTGACGGGAGGCTACCATCTGTTTCCCAACAGCTGTTTCAGTGGGTCCCCTCCCCCAACGTTCTCTGAGTCTTTTGGGTTCACGTGACCTGGCTATTTAGCCCACGGTGTGCAAGAAAGTGCCGCTCAGAGGCTAAACCACCCACAGCATGACCAAATTAATTTTTTTTTCGCAAAGTAAAATCGAAATTCAAATTATGATCGAGACTGATCCCGCTCGTGCTAACAATGGCAGCTAGGCGGCTCGCTATTGGCGGAAGCTTAATAATTAATGAAAAAACTTTTTAAACAGATTCATCTTCTTTTTTTAATTTTGATTCCCTCTAATTCCCTAAATACCTGACCGACCAATCCGAAATCCAAATTTTGTACACGTTGAACAGTTTGGCCCCTGTGCCAAATTGTTCTAGTCACAGCCAATGAAAACCACGCTGAAGTGCCGACAACGAAAAACTAAAGGAAGATTATGAAAAACATCTTACAGCCAATGAACAAATAAATCATCATATCAAACTAGAAGGCCAACATTGTAAGTGAAAACGTAACAGAAGGCCAACGTTGTAAGTGAAAAGATAACAGAAGGCTAACGTAGTAAGTGAAAAGGTAACAGAAGGCCAACTTAGTAAGTGAAAAGGTAACAGAAGGCTAACGTAGTAAGTGAAAAGGTAACAGAAGGCCAACGTAGTAAGTGAAAAGGTAACAGAAGGCCAACGTAGTAAGTGAAAACGCAACAGAAGGCCAACGTAGTAAGTGAAAAGGTAACAGAAGGCCAACGTAGTAAGTGAAAAGGTAACAGAAGGCCAACGTAGTAAGTGAAAACGTAAGAGAAGGCCAACGTAGTAAGTGAAAACGTAACAGAAGGCCAACGTAGTAAGTGAAAACGTAACAGAAGGCCAATGTAAGAGAAGGCCAACATAGTAAGTGAAAAGGTAACAGAAGGCCAACGTAGTAAGTGAAAAGGTAACAGAAGGCCAACGTAGTAAGTGAAAAGGTAACAGAAGGCCAACGTAGTAAGTGGAAAACGTAACAGAAGGCCAACGTAGTAAGTGAAAAGGTAACAGAAGGCCAACGTAGTAAGTGAAAACGTAACAGAAGGCCAACGTAGTAAGTGAAAACGTAACAGAAGGCCAACGTAGTAAGTGAAAACGTAACAGAAGGCCAATGTAAGAGAAGGCCAACATAGTAAGTGAAAAGGTAACAGAAGGCCAACGTAGTAAGTGAAAACGTAACAGAAGGCCAACGTAGTAAGTGAAAACGTAACAGAAGGCCAACGTAGTAAGTGAAAACGTAACAGAAGGCCAACGTAGTAAGTGAAAACGTAACAGAAGGCCAACGTAGTAAGTGAAAACGTAACAGAAGGCCAACGTAGTAAGTGAAAACGTAACAGAAGGCCAACGTAGTAAGTGAAAAGGTAACAGAAGGCCAACGTAGTAAGTGAAAACGTAACAGAAGGCCAACGTAGTAAGTGAAAACGTAACAGAAGGCCAACGTAGTAAGTGAAAAGGTAAGAGAAGGCCAACGTAGTAAGTGAAAAGGTAACAGAAGGCCAACGTAGTAAGTGAAAACGTAACAGAAGGCCAACGTAGTAAGTGAAAACGTAACAGAAGGCCAACATAGTAAGTGAAAAGGTAACAGAAGGCCAACGTAGTAAGTGAAAACGTAATAGAAGGCCAACGTAGTAAGTGAAAAGGTAAGAGAAGGCCAACGTAGTAAGTGAAAAGGTAACAGAAGGCCAACATAGTATGTGAAAGCGTAACAGAAGGCCTTTTCAGTTCTGCAGTTCCCAGGTACGAGTCCCAGCTGGGTCAGCCATTGAGGTTTTTCTCCGCAAAACTCCCCGCCCTGCCCACGGTCAGTAGGGGACACCGATGGGCTTGGAAAGGCCACCTTCCGTCGGATGGGACGTTAAGCCGTGGCCCGTGTGCGTGAGAGCCATACCCTGTGCACGTTAAGGAACACGCTGGATGGCCTTGACGGTAGGATACCATCTGTCTCCCAACAGTCGTTCCAGTGGGTCCCTTCCTCCCAACCTTCTCTGAGCCTTCGGGGTCCTTGTGACCTGGCCATTTAGCCCATGGTGTGCAAAAAAGTGCCGCTCAGAGGTAAACCAACCAACTCTACCAATAATCGATACCGATTTCGAAAAAAATCAAAAATCAAAAGTTAGATACCGGAGTTAAAACTGCTTTTTATCCTAATAATCCAGTTTGGATATAAAGTAATTCTAAAACTTAATTTGCATTCGGCTGCATTTATTTTACTTTACTTACTTTTATGTTAAACCAGAAAAATGGACGCTCTTGTGAGCAAAAAAATCTTTTTTTTTTTGTTCGTGCTCCGACATCGAAGATTTCTTCTTCTGTTTTCTTGCGGTCAGTTGGAGGTGAGAGGAAAGGTCACTGACCTCAACCTTTCCCGGGATTCACCGTCAATCTGTGAGAGAACCCTACAAGCTGAAGCTCGGTCCTCCTCGCATTAGGGTTTGATTATGCCAACATTACGCTTGATTATGTTTCGGTGATGCCCTTATCCGGGTTTCTTTGTCTTGTCGCTGATCAAAACATACACACTTAATAGATGTGAGTTTGCAGTGAGAACCCGAACTCTCTTGATAATCACTGAGCCGGAACTCCTTTTGACAATTAATCACTGAACCCGAACTCCTTTTGACAATTAATCATTGAACCCGAACTCCTTTTGACAATTAATCATTGAACCCGAACTTCTTTTGATAATTAATCACTGAGCCCGATATCCTTTTGATAATTAATCAGTGAACCCGAACTCCTTTTGACAATTAATCACTGAACCCGAACTCCTTTTGACAATTAATCACTGAACCCGAACTTCATTTGATAATTAATCACTGAAACCGAACTTCTTTTGATAATTAATCACTGAGCCCGATATCCTTTTGATAATTAATCAGTGAACCCGAACTCCTTTTGACAATTATTCACTGAACCCGAACACCTTTTGAATATTAATCACTGAACCCGAACTCCTTTTGACAATTAATCACTGAACCCGAACTCCTTTTGACAATTAATCACTGAACCCGAACTTCATTTGATAATTAATCACTGAAACCGAACTTCTTTTGATAATTAATCACTGAACCGGACTTCTTTCGGTAATTAATCACTGAAACCGAACTTCTTTTGATAATTAACCACTGAGCCCGAACTCCTTTTGAAAATTAATCACTGAACCCGAACTTCATTTGATAATTAATCACTGAAACCGAACTTCTTTTGATAATTAATCACTGAACCGGACTTCTTTCGGTAATTAATCACTGAAACCGAACTTCTTTTGATAATTAACCACTGAGCCCGAAATCCTTTTGACAATTAATCACTGAACCCGAACTCCTTTTGACAATTAATCACTGAACCCGAACTCCTTTTGACAATTAATCACTGAACCAGAACTTCTTTCGGTAATTAATCGTTGAGCCGAAACTTCTTTTGATAATTAATCATCGAGCCTGAACTTTCTTGATAATTAATGACTGAGCTCTTTCGATAATAACCGATTTCAAACTCTTAATAATTCATTCATTGAGTTCAAGCTCTTCTGATGATCTTTGAGTGATCTTGAGAAAGTCCCGTTTAGTTTTAGAAATAACCGACAATTCAAGAGAACGAAAATTATTATCAATGACGGAAAAACATGTATTCTTAACGCTGATAGCGAAAGAACTACTCAATGATTTGAGGGGCGGGGGTGGCTCAGACGGTAGCGCGCCAGGCTCGTAATCTGTAGTTCCCAGGTTCGAGTCCCAGCTGGGTCAGCGTTGAGATTTATCTCCGCAAAATTCCCCGCTCTGCCCACGGTCAGTAGGGGACACCGATGGGCTTGGAAAGGCCGCCGTCCGTCGGATGGAACGTTGGCCTTGACGGGAGGCTACCATCTGTCTCCCAACAGCTGTTCCAGTGGGTCCCCTCCCCCAACCTTCTCTGAGCCTTCGGGGTCCATGTGACCTGGCCATTTAGCCCATGGTGTGCAAAAAAGTGCCACTCAGAGGTAAAACAACCCAACGTTAAAGAACACGATGGATGGCCTTGACGGGAGGCTACCATCTGTCTCCCAACAGCTGTTCCAGTGGGTCCCCTCCCCCAACCTTCTCTGAGCCTTCGGGGTCCATGTGACCTGGCCATTTAGCCCATGGTGTGCAAAAAAGTGCCACTCAGAGGTAAAACAACCCAACGTTAAAGAACACGCTGGATGGCCTTGACGGGAGGCTACCATCTGTCTCCCAACAGCTGTTCCAGTGGGTCCCCTCCCCCAACCTTCTCTGAGCCTTCGGGGTCCATGTGACTTGGCCATTTAGCCCATGGGGTGCAAAAAAGTGCCACTCAGAGGTAAAACAACCCAACTTATGAAAACATCACAATGACGTGTTTTCATTTCCGGAATGTTTGGTGAAGTGTCTTCCGTTTCGTTTTTAGCTATCAGAACCAAATGCATTCCTAGATAATTCATATATTATCGTAAAACTCCGCCCCGGAAGTGTTTCCTCTTCTTTCCGTTTAACAATGTTATCTTCTACCTTACGTGAATTCCCAGGTGAGAAAGTTCCAAAGATCATTGGAATTCCAACTGCGAAAAACAGGAATAGATAGCTAGATAGATTATTATTCTCTCAATTTGTACAATGTAAAAACGACTCCACATTAATGCGAGATTACGATTAAATTGTACAGTCGCTGAAAAAAGTATCCGAATACTATGGTTGATTACAAAATTCAGAAAAATACCTGGCAACGATTTTTTTTATAGAAATTAGTGATTCTGGCAACCTTCGCGTCACGTGACAGAATTCAGAAAATATATCTGGCAACGATTTTTTTTACAAATTAGTGATTCTGGCAATCTTAGTGTCACGTGACAGAATTCAGAAAAATATCTGGCAACGGTTTTTTTTTTAGAAATTAGTGATTTTGGCAACCTTCGTGTCACGTGACAGAATTCAGAAAAAATATCTGGCAACGATTTCTTTTCTTAGAAATTAGTGATTCTGGCAACCTTCGTGTCACGTGACAGAATTCAGAAAAAATATCTGGCAACGATTTTTCTTTAGAAATTAGTGATTCTGGCAACCTTCGTGTCAGGTGACAGAATTCAGAAAAAATATCTGGCAACGGTTTTTTTTTAGAAATTAGTGATCATGGCAATCTTCGTGTCAGGTGACAGAATTCAGAAAAAATATCTGGCAACGAGTTTTTTTTAGAAATTAGTGATCATGGCAACCTTCCTGTCAGGTGACAGAATTCAGAAAAAATATCTGGCAACGATTTTTTTATAGAAATTAGTGATCATGGCAACCTTCGTGTCAGGTGACAGAATTCAGAAAAAATATCTGGCAACGATTTTTTTATAGAAATTAGTGATCATGGCAACCTTCGTGTCACGTGACAGAATTCAGAAAAAATATCTGGCAACGATTTTTTTTAGAAATTAGTGATCATGGCAATCTTCGTGTCAGGTGACAGAATTCAGAAAAAATATCTGGCAACGAGTTTTTTTTAGAAATTAGTGATCATGGCAACCTTCCTGTCAGGTGACAGAATTCAGAAAAAATATCTGGCAACGATTTTTTTATAGAAATTAGTGATCATGGCAACCTTCGTGTCAGGTGACAGAATTCAGAAAAAATATCTGGCAACGATTTTTTTATAGAAATTAGTGATCATGGCAACCTTCGTGTCAGGTGACAGAATTCAGAAAAAATATCTGGCAACGATTTTTTTTAGAAATTAGTGATCATGGCAATCTTCGTGTCAGGTGACAGAATTCAGAAAAAATATCTGGCAACGATTTTTTTTAGAAATTAGTGATCATGGCAATCTTCGTGTCAGGTGACAGAATTCAGAAAAAATATCTGGCAACGAGTTTTTTTTAGAAATTAGTGATCATGGCAACCTTCGTGTCAGGTGACAGAATTCAGAAAAAATATCTGGCAACGATTTTTTTTAGAAATTAGTGATCATGGCAATCTTCGTGTCAGGTGACAGAATTCAGAAAAAATATCTGGCAACGAGTTTTTTTTAGAAATTAGTGATCATGGCAACCTTCGTGTCAGGTGACAGAATTCAGAAAAAATATCTGACAACGATTTTTTTTTTAGAAATTAGTGATTCTCGCAACGATTTTTTTTAGAAATTAGTGATTCTGGCAACCTTCGTGTCACGTGACAGAATTCAGGAAAAATATCTGGCAACGTTTTTTTTTTAGAAATTACCTTCGTGTCACGAAAGTTGCCAGAATCACTAATTTCTAAAAAAAAAAATCGTTGCCAGATATTTTTTCTGAATTTTGTAATCAACCATAGTGTTCGGATACTTTTTTGAGCGACCGTACTACAATTTTGAATATGGCAATGAAATATTTATTTTTAGGACGTTTTGAAAAAAAACGAGTTGTTCCGTCTCCTTTTCAAGGATGGTTAGATCAACCAATCGTTTGCCAAGCGACAACCAATGAATATTTAATAAACAGAATGTTCTGAACTGAATGATTTTTAGTGCTTGTTCCTGGCCTTTAATGTACTATTTTACTGAATGAGTTGTACTGAGTACTGCTAGTTTAAGGGTCTGAAAAATAAACGTGGGATTTATTATCATATTAGAATAACAGAATTACTCAGATATACACCTGGTAGTAGTTTGTTAGAATAAGGTAGAGGAAAAATTGTCATTAGCCGGGTGGGATTAGAACCCACGACCTCCTGATAACATGGGGGCGGGGGTGGCTCAGTCGGTAGCGCGCCAGGCTCGTAATCTGTAGTTCCCAGGTTCCAGTCCCAGCTGGGTCAGCGTTGAGATTTATCTCCACAAAATTCCCCGTCCTGCTCACGGTCAGTAGGGGACACCGATGGGCTTGGAAAGGCCGCCGTCCGTCGGATGGGACATTAAGCCGTGGCCCCGTGTGCTGGAGAGCTATACCCTGTGCACGTTAAAGAACACACTGGATGGCCTTGACGGGAGGTTACCATCTGTCTCCTAGTAGCTGTCCAGTGGGTCCCCTTCCCCAACCTTCTCTGAGCCTTCGGGGTCCTTGTGACCTGGCCATTTAGCCCATTGTGTGCAAAATAGTGCCTCTCAGAGGTAAAACAACCCAACGTTAAAGAACACGCTGGATGGTCTTGACGGGAGGCTACCATCTGTCTCCCAAGAGCTGTTCCAGTGGGTCTCCTCCCCAAACCTTCTCTGAGCCTTTGAGGTACATGTGACCTGGCCATTTAGCCCATGGTGTGCTAAAAAGTGCCGCTCAGAAGTAAAACAATCCAACGTTAAAGAACACGCTGGATGGCCTTGACGGGAGGCTACCATCTGTCTCCCAACAGCTGTTCCAGTGGGTCCCCTCCCCCAACCTTCTCTGAGCCTTCGGGGTCCATGTGACCTGGCCATTTAGCCCATGGTGTGCAAAAAAGTGTCTCTCAGAGGTAAAACAACTAACCAACGAGCCTGGTGCGCTACCGACTGAGCCACCCCAGCCACTGGTCCGATGGCACTTTCCATTTTAGTACACACGGCCCATTCTAATATCAGGTTCCTTTGAATTCAGTTGAAAATGAGAAGTAAGTGAACGAATGAGAAATAGCTGTAAAGGAAGAAGAATTTACCAAGCATGCATTTGCAAAATCGGACTCTGGATGACGAAGCAGATTTCTTTCAACAAGTGATGACCTTGGGGAAATTGAAAGAAATCTCGCTTTATAGAGAGAAGTGTGAAAGGGGAAATCGTGTGCTGAAGAACAGCAGATAAGGAACTTATAACAGCTTAGAATTTTGGGAGATATTGAGTGTTGGGTTGGATTGGGTTGGTTATATAAATGGCCAGGTTATATGGACCCCGAAGGCTCAGAGAAGGTTGGGGGAGGGGACCCACTGGAACAGCTGTTGGGAGACAGATGGTAGCCTCCCGTCAAAGCCATCCAGCGTGTTCTTTAACGTTGGGTTGTTTTACCTCTGAGCGCCTTTTTTGCACACCATGGGCTAAATGGCCAGGTCACATGGACCCCGAAGGCTCAGAGAAGGTTGGGGGAGGGGACAACATGGGCTAAATGGACAGGTCACTGGGGCTCAGAGAAGGTTGGGGGAGGGGACCCACTGGAACAGCTGTTGGGAGACAGATGGTAGCCTCCCGTCAAGGCCATCCAGCGTGTTCTTTAACGTTGGGTTGTTTTACCTCTGAGCGGCACTTTTTTGCACACCATGGGCTAAATGGCCAGGTTGTATGGACCCCGAAGGCTCAGAGAAGGTTGGGGGAGGGGACCCACTGGAACAGCTGTTGGGAGACAGATGGTAGCCTCCCGTCAAGGCCATCCAGCGTGTTCTTTAACGTTGGGTTGTTTTACCTCTGAGCGGCACTTTTTTGCACACCATGGGCTAAATGGCCAGGTTATATGGACCCCGAAGGCTCAGAGAAGGTTGGGGGAGGGGACCCACTGGAACAGCTGTTGGGAGACAGATGATAGCCTCCCGTCAAGGCCATCCAGCGTGTTCTTTAACGTTGGGTTGTTTTACCTCTGAGCGCCACTTTTTTGCACACCATGGGCTAAATGGCCAGATCACATGGACCCCGAAGGCTCAGAGAAGGTTGGGGGAGGGGACAACATGGGCTAAATGGACAGGTCACTGGGGCTCAGAGAAGGTTGGGGGAGGGGACCCACTGGAACAGCTGTTGGGAGACAGATGGTAGCCTCCCGTCAAGGCCATCCAGCGTGTTCTTTAACGTTGGGTTGTTTTACCTCTGAGCGCCACTTTTTTGCACACCATGGGCTAAATGGCCAGATCACATGGACCCCGAAGGCTCAGAGAAGGTTGGGGGAGGGGACAACATGGGCTAAATGGACAGGTCACTGGGGCTCAGAGAAGGTTGGGGGAGGGGACCCACTGGAACAGCTGTTGGGAGACAGATGGTAGCCTCCCGTCAAGGCCATCCAGCGTGTTCTTTAACGTTGGGTTGTTTTACCTCTGAGCGGCACTTTTTTGCACACCATGGGCTAAATGGCCAGGTTATATGGACCCCGAAGGCTCAGAGAAGGTTGGGGGAGGGGACCCACTGGAACAGCTGTTGGGAGACAGATGGTAGCCTCCCGTCAAGGCCATCCAGCGTGTTCTTTAACGTTGGGTTGTTTTACCTCTGAGCGGCACTTTTTTGCACACCATGGGCTAAATGAACAGGTCACATGGACCCCGAAGGCTCAGAGAAGGTTGGGGGAGGGGACCCACTGGAACAGCTGTTGGGAGACAGATGGTAGCCTCCCGTCAAGGCCATCCAGCGTGTTCTTTAACGTTGGGTTGTTTTACCTCTGAGCGGCACTTTTTTGCACACCATGGGCTAAATGGCCAGGTTATATGGACCCCGAAGGCTCAGAGAAGGTTGGGGGAGGGGACCCACTGGAACAGCTGTTGGGAGACAGATGGTAGCCTCCCGTCAAGGCCATCCAGCGTGTTCTTTAACGTTGGGTTGTTTTACCTCTGAGCGGCACTTTTTTGCACACCATGGGCTAAATGGACAGGTCACATGGACCCCGAAGGCTCAGAGAAGGTTGGGGGAGGGGACCCACTGGAACAGCTGTTGGGAGACAGATGGTAGCCTCCCGTCAAGGCCATCCAGCGTGTTCTTTAACGTAGGGTTGTTTTTCCTCTGAGCGGCACTTTTTTGCACACCATGGGCTAAATGAACAGGTCACATGGACCCCGAAGGCTCAGAGAAGGTTGGGGGAGGGGACCCACTGGAACAGCTGTTGGGAGACAGATGGTAGCCTCCCGTCAAGGCCATCCAGCGTGTTCTTTAACGTGGGTTGTTTTACCTGTGAGCGGCACTTTTTTGCACACCATGGGCTAAATGGCCAGGTCACATGGACCCCGAAGGCTCAGAGTAGGTTGGGGGAGGGGACCCACTGTAACAGCTGTTGGGAGACAGATGGTAGCCTCCCGTCAAGGCCATCCAGCTTGTTCTTTAACGTGCACAGGATATGGCTCTCCAGCACACGGGGCCACGGCTTAACGTCCCATCCGACGGACGGCGGCCTTTCCAAGCCCATCAGTGTCCCCTACTGACCGTGGGCAGGGCGGGGAATTTTTGCGGAGATAAATCTCAACGCTGACCCAGCTGGGACTCGAACGTGGGAACTACAGATTTTCGAGCCTGGCGCGCTACCGACTGAGCATCCCCGCCCCAAAGGGTTGGGTTGGGTTGTTTTACCTCGGAGCGGCACTTTTTTGCACACCATGGGCTAAATGTCCAGGTCGCAAGGACCCCGAAGGCTCAGAGAAGGTTGGGGGAGGGGACCCACTGGAACAGCTGTTGGGAGACAGAAGGTAGCCTCCCGTCATGGCCATCCAGTGTGTTTTTTAACGTGCACAGTGTATGGCTATCCCACACACGGGGCCACGGCCTAACGTCCCATCCGACGGACGGCGGCCTTTCCAAGCCCATCGGTGTCCCCTACTGACCGTGGGCAGGGCGAAGAATTTTGCGGAGATAAATCTCAACGCTGACCCAGCTGGGACTCGAACCTGGGAACTACAGATTACGAGCCTGGCGCGCTACCGACTAAGAAACCCCCGCCCCACCCCAAAGGGTTATAGTAGTTTAAGTATTGAAACGGGTTTGGGTTGTTTTACCTCTGAGCGGCACTTTTTTGCATAAAAAATAAATAAATACCATGAGCTAAATGGCCAGGTCACTAGGACCCCGAAAGCTCAAGAATGTTGGGGTAGGGAACCCACTGGAACAGCTGTTAGGAGACAGATGGTAGCCTCCCGTTAAGGTCATCCAGCGTGTTCTTTAATGTTGGGTTCTTCCTCTGAATGGCACACCATGGGCTAAATGGCCAGGTCACACACCAGGTCAACATGGGGTAAATGGCCAGGTCACTAGGACCCGGAAGGTTCGGAGAATGTTGGGGGAGGGGACCCACTGGAACGGCTGTTGGGAGACAGATGGTAGACTCCCGTCAAGGCCATCCAGCGTGTCCTTTAACGTGCACAGGGTATGGCTCTCCCGCACACGGGGCCACGGGTTAATGTCCCATCCGACGGACGGCGGCCTTTCGAAACCCATCGTTGTCCCGATATACCTATAGTTATAATATAGCAATGGGAATAAAATAAAACATATATATCAGTGGTTCTCAACCGTTTATGTTTCACGTACCCCCTGGAAATGTGTATGTAACTGGCGTACCCCTTGTATAGATAGATAAAACTATAGTTATAGTATAACAATGGGAATAAAATAAAACATATATATCAGTGGTTCTCAACCTTTTATGCTTCACGTACCCCCCTGGAAATGTGTATGTAACTGGCGTACCCCTTGTATAGATAGATAAAACTATAGTTATAGTATAACAATGGGAATAAAATAAAACATATATATCAGTGGTTCTCAACCTTTTATGCTTCACGTTCCCCCTGGAAATGTGTATGTAACTGGCGTACCCCTTGTATAGATAGATAAAACTATAGTTATAGTATAACAATGGGAATAAAATAAAACATATATATCAGTGGTTCTCAACCTTTTATGCTTCACGTATCCCCTGGAAATGTGTATGTAACTGGCGTACCCCTTGTATAGATAGATAAAACTATAATTATAGTATTACAATGGGAATAAAATAAAACATATATATCAGTGGTTCTCAACCTTTTTTGCTTCACGTACCCCCTGGAAATGTGTATGTAACTGGCGTACCCCTTGTATAGATAGATAAAACTATAGTTATAGTATAAGAATTCGAATAAAATAAAACATATATATCAGTGGTTCTCAACCTTTTTTGCTTCACGTACCCCCTGGAAATGTGTATGTAACTGGCGTACCCCTTGTATAGATAGATAAAACTATAGTTATAGTATAAGAATTCGAATAAAATAAAACATATATATCAGTGGTTCTCAACCTTTTATGCTTCACGTACCCCCTGGAAATGTGTATGTAACTGGCGTACCCCTTGTATAGATAGATAAAACTATAGTTATAGTATAACAATGGGAATAAAATAAAACATATATATCAGTGGTTCTCAACCTTTTTTGCTTCACGTACCCCCTGGAAATGTGTATGTAACTGGCGTACCCCTTGTATAGATAGATAAAACTATAGTTATAGTATAAGAATTCGAATAAAATAAAACATATATATCAGTGGTTCTCAACCTTTTATGCTTCACGTACCCCCTGGAAATGTGTATGTAACTGGCGTACCCCTTGTATAGATAGATAAAACTATAGTTATAGTATAACAATGGGAATAAAATAAAACATATATAACAGTGGTTCTCAACCTTTTTTGTTTCACGTACCCCCTGGAAATGTGTATGTAACTGGCGTACCCCTTGTATAGATAGATAAAACTATAGTTATAGTATAACAATGGGAATAAAATAAAACATATATAACAGTGGTTCTCAACCTTTTTTGTTTCACGTACCCCCTGGAAATGTGTATGTAACTGGCGTACCCCTTGTATAGATAGATAAAACTATAGTTATAGTATAACAATGGGAATAAAATAAAACATATATATCAGTGGTTCTCAACCTTTTTTGCTTCACGTACCCCCTGGAAATGTGTATGTAACTGGCGTACCCCTTCTATAGATAGATAAAACTATAGTTATAGTATAACAATGGGAATAAAATAAAACATATATATCAGTGGTTCTCAACCTTTTATGCTTCACGTTCCCCCTGGAAATGTGTATGTAACTGGCGTACCCCTTGTATAGATAGATAAAACTATAGTTATAGTATTACAATGGGAATAAAATAAAACATATATATCAGTGGTTCTCAACCTTTTTTGCTTCACGTACCCCCTGGAAATGTGTATGTAACTGGCGTACCCCTTGTATAGAGAGATAAAACTATAGTTATAGTATAAGAATTCGAATAAAATAAAACATATATATCAGTGGTTCTCAACCTTTTATGCTTCACGTACCCCCTGGAAATGTGTATGTAACTGGCGTACCCCTTGTATAGATAGATAAAACTATAGTTATAGTATAACAATGGGAATAAAATAAAACATATATATCAGTGGTTCTCAACCTTTTTTGCTTCACGTACCCCCTGGAAATGTGTATGTAACTGGCGTACCCCTTGTATAGATAGATAAAACTATAGTTATAGTATAACAATGGGAATAAAATAAAACATATATATCAGTGGTTCTCAACCTTTTTTGCTTCACGTACCCCCTGGAAATGTGTATGTAACTGGCGTACCCCTTGTATAGATAGATAAAACTATAGTTATAGTATAAGAATTCGAATAAAATAAAACATATATATCAGTGGTTCTCAACCTTTTATGCTTCACGTACCCCCTGGAAATGTGTATGTAACTGGCGTACCCCTTGTATAGATAGATAAAACTATAGTTATAGTATAACAATGGGAATAAAATAAAACATATATAACAGTGGTTCTCATCCTTTTTTGTTTCACGTACCCCCTGGAAATGTGTATGTAACTGGCGTATCCCTTGTATAGATAGATAAAACTATAGTTATAGTATAACAATGGGAATAAAATAAAACATATATATCAGTGGTTCTCAACCTTTTTTGCTTCACGTACCCCCTGGAAATGTGTATGTAACTGGCGTACCCCTTGTATAGATAGATAAAACTATAGTTATAGTATAAGAATTCGAATAAAATAAAACATATATATCAGTGGTTCTCAACCTTTTATGCTTCACGTACCCCCTGGAAATGTGTATGTAACTGGCGTACCCCTTGTATAGATAGATAAAACTATAGTTATAGTATAACAATGGGAATAAAATAAAACATATATAACAGTGGTTCTCAACCTTTTTTGTTTCACGTACCCCCTGGAAATGTGTATGTAACTGGCGTACCCCTTGTATAGATAGATAAAACTATAGTTATAGTATAACAATGGGAATAAAATAAAACATATATATCAGTGGTTCTCAACCTTTTTTGCTTCACGTACCCCCTGGAAATGTGTATGTAACTGGCGTACCCCTTGTATAGATAGATAAAACTATAGTTATAGTATAACAATGGGAATAAAATAAAACATATATATCAGTGGTTCTCAACCTTTTTTGCTTCACGTACCCCCTGGAAATGTGTATGTAACTGGGGTACCCCTTGTATAGATAGATAAAACTATAGTTATAGTATAAGAATTCGAATAAAATAAAACATATATATCAGTGGTTCTCAACCTTTTATGCTTCACGTACCCCCTGGAAATGTGTATGTAACTGGCGTACCCCTTGTATAGATAGATAAAACTATAGTTATAGTATAACAATGGGAATAAAATAAAACATATATAACAGTGGTTCTCAACCTTTTTTGTTTCACGTACCACCTGGAAATGTGTATGTAACTGGCGTACCCCTTGTATAGATAGATAAAACTATAGTTGTAGTATAACAATGGGAATAAAATAAAACATATATATCAGTGGTTCTCAACCTTTTTTGCTTCACGTACCCCCTGGAAATGTGTATGTAACTGGCGTACCCCTTGTATAGATAGATAAAACTATAGTTATAGTATAAGAATTCGAATAAAATAAAACATATATATCAGTGGTTCTCAACCTTTTATGCTTCACGTACCCCCTGGATATGTGTATGTAACTGGCGTACCCCTTGTATAGATAGATAAAACTATAGTTATAGTATAACAATGGGAATAAAATAAAACATATATAACAGTGGTTCTCAACCTTTTTTGTTTCACGTACCCCCTGGAAATGTGTATGTAACTGGCGTACCCCTTGTATAGATAGATAAAACTATAGTTATAGTATAACAATGGGAATAAAATAAAACATATATAACAGTGGTTCTCAACCTTTTTTGCTTCACGTACCCCCTGGAAATGTGTATGTAACTGGCGTACCCCTTGTATAGATAGATAAAACTATAGTTATAGTATAACAATGGGAATAAAATAAAACATATATAACAGTGGTTCTCAACCTTTTTTGTTTCACGTACCCCCTGGAAATGTGTATGTAACTGGCGTACCCCTTGTATAGATAGATAAAACTATAGTTATAGTATAACAATGGGAATAAAATAAAACATATATAACAGTGGTTCTCAACCTTTTATGCTTCACGTACCCCCTGGAAATGTGTATGTAACTGGCGTACCCCTTGTATAGATAGATAAAACTATAGTTATAGTATAACAATGGGAATAAAATAAAACATATATAACAGTGGTTCTCAACCTTTTATGCTTCACGTACCCCCTGGAAATGTGTATGTAACTGGCGTACCCCTTGTATAGATAGATAAAACTATAGTTATAATGTAACAAAGGGAATAAAATAAAACATATACAGGGTGATTCAAAACTTATCGTTCAAATTTCGTGGGGCGGTAGGGAATACGTCAGGAAACCGATTTCACATAGGAAAGTATGTCCGCAAACGTCATCTACATGAACAAAATGGACAAGTAAAGTGAACACAAGGAAACATTACAGTTAAGTGGTAACGAATGTGACTTTTATTCCAACAAGGTAAAGTACAGGTTCACAGTAGGTGCTCAAAATTGCGACCATTTACACGGACACAGGATTCACAGCGCCGTTGCATTGACCGCTGAACATTTTCAAAAACGCCTGGCATATCACGGACAATGCCTGCGGCGGCCACTATTCGTGCAACAAGCTCCATTTCACTGTCGACCGGGTCTCGTACACATGGTATTTCATGGCCCCCCCACAAAAAGAAATTCATGGGCGATAAATCAGGTGACCTGGGTGGCCAAGCGATCGCTGATGACAGCGGGAGTGGTCGGGCGAGCTGTACACTGGTTGGGTACACACAGCGCCCTCTACATACGCATGCGTACATTTGCGGACATACTTTCCTATGTGAAATCGGTTTCCTGACGTATTCCCTACCTCCCCACGAAATTTGAACGATAAGTTTTGAATCACCCTGTATATACACACATTAAATTTTGTATTCATAAATTACATATATCGATAAACACGAAAATGATAAATTACTGGGTAATCCGTAAAGCACAGTTCATCAATGGTTGGGGGTTATCTCGCTAAGAGAGAGTCGCATGTCATCTTCAACATCCAGCCTGTTCTTATATTTATTTTTTAAAGCGGTTTAAAATGAAAAACCATTAGCAGTGTTGCCAACCTAGTGACTATGTTACTAGATCTACCGACCTTTCAGCTCTCACGGCGTACTCCAAAAAAGTTTAACGCGTACTCCACGTTGAGAACTCTTACTGTAGTGTTCATTTATATATATAAAAAAATAAATAAAATAAATACCCCCTCAAGCAGCTGCTTGCCACAGAGGTCTGACAGGAGCCTGTCAGTTTATATGCCATAGTAGAAGATCTGAGAGGATGGCAGGCCCTCAGCAGAAAAACGACACTCACATCCATGCCTTACCCGGGGCTCGAACCCAGGTCCCTTAGATCAGTAGCCAAGCGTGCTAACCACTCGACCACGGGACGGCTAAATAAATACCCCCTCAAGCAGCTGCTTGCCACAGAGGTCTGACAGGAGCCTGTCAGTTTATATGCCATAGTAGAAGATCTGAGAGGATGGCAGGACCTCAGCAGAAAAACGACACTCACATCCATGCCTAATCCGGGGCTCGAACCCAGGTCCCTTAGATCAGTAGCCAAGCGTGCTAACCACTCGACCACGGGACGGCTAAATAAATACCCCCTCAAGCAGCTGCTTGCCACAGAGGTCTGACAGGAGCCTGTCAGTTTATATGCCATAGTAGAAGATCTGAGAGGATGGCAGGACCTCAGCAGAAAAACGACACTCACATCCATGCCTAATCCGGGGCTCGAACCCAGGTCCCTTAGATCAGTAGCCAAGCGTGCTAACCACTCGGATACGAGACGGCACATTTATATATGCAAATATTAAAACATAAGAAACATTCTTAAAAAAAAAGAGCTGTAGAAACGCGTACCGATAGAGCTATTGTTCCATCCACAAGTAGTGCACCAGATGCACGTGAACTCCTCAAAGTGAAAGAATAATTTCTTTTAGTTTTCATTAAAAATGTTTCTTTTGTGAATGATTTCCAGAATAAATTAGTACGGAATTAGTTCCCAGTGAAAATATTATATTTTATTTGTTTTCTTTTTCTGCATCCCACTTTGAACCGCCAGGCTCGTAATCTGTAGTTCCCAGGTTCGAGTCCCAGCTGGGTCAGCGTTGATATTTATCTCCGCAAAATTCACCGCCCTGCCCACGGTCAGCAGGGGACACCGATGGGCTTGGAAAGGCCGCCGTCCGTCGGATGGGATGTTAAGCCGTGGCCCCGTGTGCGGGAGAGCCATACCCTGTGCACGTTAAAGAACACGCTGGATGGCCTTGACGGGAGGCTACCATCTGTCTCCCAACAGCTGTTCCAGTGGGTCCCCTCCCCCACCTTCTCTGAGCCTTCGGGGTCCATGTGACCTGGCCATTTAGCCCATGGTGTGCAAAAAAGTGCCGCTCAGATGTAAAACAACCCAACCCAACCTTTTTGAATTTATAAAGAAGACCACTCTGGGTCCAGATTTTAGTTTACAACCAATCATCCTTTTTTAAACTTTTGGTGAGGGCTACTCAACTCATTTGTTTTAAAATTCGTGTTCATTGCCACTCATTTTTTTCAAATTTGTGTTTATAGCCAATTTTTTTAACTTCACCTCAGAGTTCCCCATTTGTTTCAAATTTGTGCTTATAGCCAATCATTCTTTTTAAACTTCAGGTGAGGATTCTCATTTGCTTTTCAAATTCCTATTTATAGCCACTCATTTTTCTTTCTTGTAAAATTCTGGTGAATACCACTTATTTGTTTGAAATTTGTGTTCACAGACACTTAATGTTTTCAAATTTGTGTTTATAATCACTCTCATATCCACTCATTGTCTTCAAAATTTTGTTTATATCCAGTTATTGCGTTGGACGTCTCGTGAAGGTTAGTCAGATGCATTTCAATTTGTATTTCTAGCCACATTTTTAAATGTCTGGTGATGGCCACTGAGTGTCTCGAAATTGTCTATAGCCACTCATTTAAACATCTGACCAAAGCCACTCACTGTCTCGAAATTGTCTGTAGCCACTCATTTAAACACCGGACGAAGGCCACTGTCTCGAAATTGTCTATGGTCATTCATTTAAACATCTGACCAAAGCCACTCACTGTTTCGAAATTGTCTGTAGCCACTCATTTAAACATTTGACGAAGGTCACTGACTGTCTCGAAATTGTCTATAGCCACTCATTTAAACATCTGACGAAAGCCACTCACTGTCTCGAAATTGTCTATAGCCACTCATTTAAACACCTGATGAAGACCACTCACTGTCCCGAAATTGTCTATAGCCACTCATTTAAACATATGATGAAGGCCACTCATTGTCTCGAAATTGTCTATAGCCACTCATTTAAAACATGATGAAGGCCACTCACTGTCTCGAAATTGTCTATAGCCACTCATTTAAACACATGACGAAGGCCACTCACTGTCTCGAAATTGTCTATAGCCACTCATTTAAACACATGATGAAGGCCACTCACTGTCTCGAAATTGTCAATAGCCACTCATTTAAACATTTGACGGAAGGCCACTCACTGTCTCGAAATTGTCTATAGCCACTCATTTAAACACTTTACGAAAGCCACTCGCTGTCTCGGAATTGTATATAGCCACATTATTTTAAAAAGTTCTAATAACAGAGGTCATTCACCGATAGAAGCCATGGCCGGATCTAGGGGTGGGTGGGATAAATCTCTTTTCCCCGCCATTGAGAGCCCCGCCATTGAGCCATTTTCCCCGCCATTGAGCCAGAAGGGTAACTGAAGCAAAAAATTTGAAACTTGTGCATATTTCACGTATATTTCGTGGAATTTTTTTAAAAACATTAAAAACAAAGGGAAACACGTTGCACTGCAGTAGACATCCTCTCTTTCTGCCCCTCCGCTTTAGCCGTCTCGATTACAGGTCTCGCTAGTTTCAAATGCTACTGGTGATGAGGGGGATTCACAGTTTTCAACTATAGCGATTGTCACAGTTTTTAAACTTCTAACGATTCTAGTTGCATCCATCGCGTACTCCCCGCCCTGCCCACGGTCAGTAGGGGATACCGATGGATTTGGAAAAGCCGCCTTCCGTGGGATGGGACGTTAAGACGTGGCTCCGTGTGCGGGAGAGCCATACCCTGTGCACGTTAAACACGCTGGGTGGCCTTGATGGAAAGCTACCATCTGTCTTCTAACAGCTGTTCCAGTGGGTCTCTTCCCCCAACCTTCTCTGAGCCTTTGTGGTCCATGTGACCTGGCCATTTGGCCAATTGTGTGACAGAAAGTGCCACTCAGAGGTAAAACAACCCAACGTTAAAGAACACGCTGAATGGTCTTGACGGGAGGATACCATCTGTCTCCCAACAGCTGTTCCAGTGGGTCCCCTCTCCCAACCTTCTCTGAGCCTTCGGGGTCCTTGTGACCTGGCCATTTAGCCCATGGTAGGCAAAAAAGTGCCGCTAAGAGATAAAATAACCCAACGTTAAAGAACACGCTGGATGGCCTTGACGGGAGGCTACCATCTGTCTCCCAACAGCTGTTCCAGTGGGTCCACTCCCCCAACCTTCTCTGAGCCTTCGGGGTCCTTATGACCTGGCCATTTAGGCCATGGTGTGCAAAATAGTGCCGCTCAGAGGTAAAATAACCAACCAATGCATCCATCGTTTTTTAAACTTCTAATAACTGGTGATTTATTAACAAACGTAATCCAACCCACCAGAGGCAGACATAACTGCCGATGTATGATCCTTCATACTGACGTTACATTTTTGGGGCGGGGGTGGCTCAGTCTGTAGCGCGCCAGGCTCGTAATCTCTAGTTCCCAGGTTCGAGTCCCAGCTGGGTCAGCGTCGTGATTTATTTCAGCAAAATTCCGCGCCCTGCCATGGTCAGTAGGGGGACACCGATGGGCTTGGAAAGGCCGCCGTCCGTCGGATGGGACGTTAAGCCGTGGCCCGTGTGCGGGAGAGCCATACCCTGTGCACCTTAAAGAACACGCTGGATGGCTTTGACGGGAGGCTACCATCTGTCTCTCAATAGCTGTTCCAGTGGGTCCCCTCCCCCAACCTTCTCTGAGCCTTCGGGGTCCATGTGACCTGGCCATTTAGCCCATGGTGTGCAAAAAAGTGCCGCTCAGAGGTAAAACAACCCAACCCGATGTTTCATTTTGAAACGAGATGACTTTGCACGGGTTCTGAAATTTTACCCTTTCGCCCGCCTACTCTTTCCTGTACGTCTCTGATTGCGCAGTAGCACCAGGTGTCAGGAACGCATGATTAAACCTTCTGGAGCTCTTTCAATTGTTATCGGTGAGGTAGCTGACTTGAGGACCCCGTCTGATCTTTTTCCGAAACTATTCATTCACTGAGTCATCATCCTCTTCTGTTTCCTGAGGGTCTACAACAGCTGCCAGAGATCACGACACGAAGTCACCTTTTCATCCTTCCGCTGATATCGATTCCGGGAAGCAAGCTCAAGTTATTACTCGTATTGAAACGACACCCAACGACGTGCAAGTCTGCCAAAGGTAGAGACGTCTTTTTTGCGTGGTGATGACATCACTTCGTAACGTAACACACGGAAAAATATAACAAAGTTAAAATTCCTGTTGGGTTCGCTAGTTTTACCTCTGAGTGGCACTTTTTTTGCACACCATGGGCTAAATGGCCATGTCACAAGGATCCCGAGGACTCAGAGAAGGTTGGGGGAAGGGACCCACTGGAACAGCTGTTCGGTTGGGTTGTTTTACCTCTGAGCGGCACTTTTTTGCACACCATGGGCTAAATGGCCATGTCACAAGGACCCCGAGGACTCAGAGAAGGTTGGGGGAAGGGACCCACTGGAACAGCTGTTCGGTTGGGTTGTTTTACCTCTGAGCGGCACTTTTTTGCACACCATGGGCTAAATGACCATGTCACAAGGACCCCGAGGACTCAGAGAAGGTTGGGGGAGGGGACCCACTGGAACAGCTGTTGGGAGACAGATGGTAGCCGCCCGTCAAGGCCATCCAGCGTGTTCTTTAATGTGCACAGATAATGGCTCTCCCGCACACGAGGTCACGGCTTAACCTCCCATCCGACGGACGGCGGCCTTTCCAAGCCCATCGGTGTCCCCTACTGACCGTGGGCAGGGCGGGGAATTTTGTGGAGATAAACCTCAACGCTGACCCAGCTGGGACTCGAACCTGGGAACTACAGATTACAAGCCTGGCGCGTTACCTACTGAGCCACCCCCGCCCAACAATATGGTTGATTACAGAATTCAGAAAAAATATCTGGCGACGATTTTTTTTTTATAAATTAGTGATCTGGCAACTTTCGTCTCAAAAAAAATATACGAACACTATGGTTGATTACAGAATCCAGAAAAAATATCTGCCGACGATTTTTTTTAGATATTAATTATCTGGCAACCTTCGTCTCAAAAAATATCCGAACACTATGGTTGATTACAGAATCCAGAAAAAATATCTGCCGACGATTTTTTTTTAGAAATTACTGATCCGGCAATCTTCGTCTCAAAAAAAATATTCGAACAATATGGTTGGGTTGGGGTGTTTTACCTTTTAGCGGCAGTTTTTTGCACACCATGGGCTGAAATGGCCAGGTCATATGGACCCCTAAGGCTCAGAGAAGGTTGGGGGAGGGGACCCACTGGAACAGCTGTTGGGAGACAGATGGTAGCCTCCCGTCAAGGCCATCCAGCGTGATCTTTAACGTTGGGTTGTTTTACCTCTGAGCGGCATTCTTTGGAAAACCATGGGCTAAATGGCCAGGTCACATGGACCCCGAAGTCTCAGAGAAGGTTGGGGGAGGGGACCCACTGGAACAGCTGTTGGGAGACAGATGGTAGCCTCCCGTCAAGGCCATCCAGCGCGTTCTTTAACATTGGGTTGTTTTACCTCTGAGCGGCACTTTATTGCATACCATGGGCTAAATGGCCAGGTCATATGGACCCCTAAGGCTCAGAGAAGGTTGGGGGAGAATCTGGAACAGCTGTTGGGAGACAGATGGTAGCCTCCCATCAAGGCCATCCAGCGTGTTCTTTAACGTTGGGTTGTTTTACCTCTGAGCGGCACTTTTTTGCACACCATGGGCTGAAATGGCCAGGTCATATGGACCCCTAAGGCTCAGAGAAGGTTGGGGGAGGGGACCCACTGGAACAGCTGTTGGGAGACAGATGGTAGCCTCCCGTCAAGGCCATCCAGCGTGTTCTTTAACGTGCACAGGGTATGGCTTTCTCGCACACGGAACCACGGCTTAACGTCCCATCCGATAGACGATGGCCTTTCCAAGCCCATCGGTGTCCCCTACTGACCGTGGGCAGGGCGGGGAATTTTGCGGAGATTAATCTCAACGCTGACCCAGCTGGGACTTGAACCTGGGAACTACAGATTACGAACCTGGCGCGCTACCGACTGAGCCACCCCCGCCCCAACAATATGGTTGATTACAGAATTCAGAAAAAATGTCTGGCGACGATTTCTTTTATAAATTTTTGATCTGACAACCTTCGTCTCAAAAAAATATCCGAACACTATGGTTGATTACAGAATCCAGAAAAAATATCTGGCGACGATTTTTTTTTAGAAATTAGTGATCTGGCAACCTTCGTCTCAAAAAAATATCCGAACAACATGGTTGATTACAGAATTCAGAAAAAATATCTGGGACGATTTTTTTTAGAAATTAGTGATCTGGCAACCTTCGTCACAAAAATAATATCCGAACAACATGGTTGATTACAGAATTCAGAAAAAATATCTGACAACGTTTTTTTTTTAGAAATTAGTGATTTGGCAACCTTCGTCTCAAAAAAATATCCGAACAACATGGTTGATTACAGAATTCAGAAAATATATCTGGCAACGATTTTTTTTAGAAATTAATGATCTATCAACTTTCGTCTCAAAAAAAATATACGAACACTATGGTCGATTACAGAATTCAGATGAAATATCTGGCGACGATTTTTTTTAGATATTAGTGATCTGGCAACCTTCGTCTCAAAAAAATATCCTAACACTATGGTTGATTACAGATCCAGAAAAAATATCTGGCGACGATTTTTTTTAGAAATTACTGATCCGGAAACCTTCGTCTCAAAAAAGATATCCGAACACTATTTTGATTACAGAATTCAGAAAAAATATCTGGCAACGATTGTTTTAGAAATTAGTGATCTGGTAACCTTCGTACACGAAGGTTGCCAGATCACTAATTTCTAAAACAATCGTTGCCAGATATTTTTTCCGAATTCTGTAATCAACCATAGTGTTCGCATACTTTTTTGAGCGACTGTACACGCATGACGTCATCGGTAGCTGAAATTGGCAGTTTCCCCGTAGTTCCGCGGTTACTTGAGCGATTGGTCCTGAATTTGGTGGGGTGTTCCCACTTAGTTCTGACCCTCTTGGTATGACGGATGGGGTTCCTAACTGCCGTGGGTCGGGAGTGATCCCTCGAAATGCGTCCGAGATTTCTAGGGCACTGCCATCGCATGTCTTCTAAATGCACTTAGCGATCGGCGTACCTTTCGTGTGAATGAAGGGGCGGGGGTGGCTCAGTCGGTAGCGCGCCAGGCTCGTAATCTGTAGTTCCCAGGTTCGAGTCCCAGCTGGGTCAGCGTTGAGATTTATCTCCGCAAAATTCCCCGCCCTGCCCACGGTCAGTAGGGGACACCGATGGGCTTGGAAAGTCCGTCGGATGGGACGTTAAGCCATGGCCCCGTGTGCGGGAAAGCCATACCCTGTGCATGTTAAAGAACACGCTGGATGCCTTGACGGGAGACTACCATCTGTCTCCCAACAGCTGTTCCAGTGAGTCCCCTCCCCCAACCTTCTCTGAGCCTTCGGGGTCGATGTAACCTGGCCATTTAGCCCATGGTGTGCAGAAAAGTGCCGCTCAGAGGTAAAACAACCCAACGTTAAAGAACCGCTCTATGGCCTTGACGGGAGGTTACCATCTGTCTCCCAACAGCTGTTCCAGTGGGTCCCCTCCCCCAACCTTCTCTGAGCCTTCGGGGTCTGGTCATTTAGCCCATGGTGTGCAAAAAAGTGCCGCTCAGAGGTAAAACAACCCAACGGAGGTGATTAACGGTTTGCACTAATCCGATTACAACAGCCAGTGAGGTTGGATCTCTGAGGAGTTCGGATGTGTCACGTGCTGCGTGTGGAACGACATCCATCAGTTGTAACGGCTATATTGTTTTGACGTTGACAGTGATGTCACCTCATCCATAAAAGACTTTTATGTTTCCTTACATAAAGCTGTTAAAGAATTTTCTACTGGAAAAATACGTTAAAGCTTTAGAACAAATGATTTTTTTCCACAGTATATTGAGAAACATTATTTAAGTATATATTTTTATTCAGTTGGGTTGGGTTGAGCGGCCTCTAACCTCTGAGCGGCACTTTTTTTGCACACCATGGGCTAAACGGCCAGATCGCAAGGACCCCGAAGGCTCAGAGAAGGTTGGGGAGGGGACCCACTGGAACAGCTGTTGGGAGACAGATGGTAGCCTCCCGTCAAGGCCATCCAGCGTGTTCTTTAACATTGGGTTGTTTTACCTCTGAGTGGCACTATTTTGCACACCATGGGCTAAATGGCCAGGTCGCATGGACCCCGAAGGCTCAGAGAAGGTTGGGGGAGGGGACCCACTGGAACAGCTGTTGGGAGACAGATGGTAGCCTCTCGTCAAGACCATCCAACATGTTCTTTAACGTGCACAGAATGTGACTCTCTCGCACACTGAGCCACGTCTTAACGTCTCATCCGACGGACGGCGGCCTTTCCAAGCCCATCGGTGTCTCCTACCGACCGTGGACAGGGCGGAGAATATTTCGCAGATAAGTCTCAACGCTGACGGAGCTGGGACTCGAACCTGGGAACTGCAGATTACGAGCTTGACACGCTACAGACTGAGCCACCCCCGCCCCCTATTTTTATTTAAATTTGCAGTTTTAGTATCAATGTGTTCATTTTAGAGTTGGAAAGAATCTTGGAAGGAATTTGCGGGAATCAAGCTCTGAATTCGAAAATAAATGTAACGGAATTGGTGGTGGTGGTGGTGGGGGTCGAAGAGACGGGATTTCCATAGCAACATAATACTTTTGTCTCCGTTTTTGGCATCATGAAACTACTTCTTGAAAAATACACTGGTTTCCATAAATTAAGGAAAAACCCCATGTTAAGTCAATGGGAAGCTAACGTGAAAGCTCTATAATTTCTAAAATAAGTGTTTTTGTTTTGAAAAATGATTGCAGATAAAGATCTCAAATAAATCAATATCTCGATTTTCAACAATATTCGTTCAGTATTTAATGAGTTATAGAAGTTTGAATATTTAGCGATAACAATGCCAGCCACAAAAATTGACTTCAAAAGTTAATTAAAACTTCTGTAATAAGTATTGTATCAAAACATTTAATAAAATAAGTGTGTATTTTACATTTTTGTGTACAGAATTCTTTCACTAGTCAGTTTGTATAAGTTTCTTAAGACTGGCATTGCTATCATTAAATATTCAAACTTCGATAACTCATTAAATACTGAACGAATATTGTTGAAAATCGAGATATTGATTTATTTGATTGAGATCTTTATCTGCAACCAGATTTTACAAAGCAAAAAAAAATTATTTTAGAAGTTATAGAACGTTGACGTTAGCTTCCCCCAACATAGGAATTTTTCTGAATTTATGTTAACCAGTTACACAACATTAGCATTTGATTTCTCTGAATATCTGAGTTGTAATAAAAAAAAATCCCCACAACTAATATTTTGAGGGTTTCTTGCGGTATGAAGCTTTCATTCACAAATACCTGTGACGTAAAAACACGAGACTGCACCTACTACAACATTCCTTGTCATTTCCGGAGCTTGGTGCGCGAGTTCGAAGCTATCCATTATGACGTCGGATGACATGGGAAGTGACGTCACTAAAGCATTTCCTTTTTTCTCACCTTAAGAGGAAGGAAATTATGATTCGAGCGCGTTAATATAAATGCTGAGGCACTTTGCGTTATAATTATTAGAACTTACTAAAAAAGGAAGACTTAGTAGGTGAAACCAAGTATATTTAAAGATTTCATTAGAAGAAAGAAAACGTACCGGAGTTATACGGGTTTATATTTTGGTTATTAACAACGGAATATTACAAACAATTTAGAGCTCAAGACTCAAGTATATACAGAATTGTGTCCGTACAAGTGGATGCGGTCTTACTAGGAAACACGCTGTATTGCAAAGTTTCTCGACATTTCCATGTTACTTGAATGCAAAATCCCTTTCGAAACCTCGTAATCTGCAGTTCCCAGGTTCGAGACACGGCTGAGGATTTATCTCCGCAAAACTCCCCGCCCTGCCCACGGTCAGTAGGACTGTCGTCCGTCAGATGAGACGTTACGCCGTGGCTCCGTGTGCAACAAGTAAAAAAAATGCGCAATCTGGACAATCAGAAAACTTAGTGTTATAATTCCCTTTTAACATATCGTTGAATTCCTATCATTTGGATAAAACGAATCGAAAGAATTCTCATCGTATTACTTTACGACGAACTTCGCACATTGCATTGTACTTTGTCCTGTGACGTCACATCCAGCAAGTTACCTGAGATGTGCGAAGAACCGTTAAGGTGACCGGCGCACTTCAAAACAAGCTTTCGTGTAGGGAATGTTGCCTCACATGGCAAACTGTTGCTTCGGAAGTTCCCTGAAGGCAAAAGTGTGACTGGTCTGGTAGGTGCTGGACTTATTCTCCATCATTGCAGAAACCAATCGCAGCTTTACCACGAAGCTCTGCGCATTGATGACACGGATCTCTGCCTCTTGGAGGGCTGCCGCAGGGATATATTGTGACGTTGCCATGAAAAGCTTGTATAACTGGAGAAGATATTTCAAAGGGGATTTTTAAACGATGGCATTGAAGGTGTTCATATCGTTCATAAAAGTGAGGTAAGTATTTCTGTCAGTTCCGATGAATGTCATTAGTATTTTGTTCACGATTACCACACACTTATTCTTATCCAAAAATTGTCATTCTATTTTGTTCAGGGTTACTAGTGTTATTATTTTTATGCTATTTTTTGAATCAATTCACGATTACTAATGTTATTATTTGAATGAGTTCACGGTTACTACTCTTATTTTTGAATGAATTCACGGTTATTACTGTTATTTTTTAATGTTTTTCGTATTTTGTTTAAAGTTTGGTTTGGTTTGTTTTACCTCTGAGCGGCACTTTTTTGCACACCATGGGCTAAATGGCCAGGTCACATGGACCCCGAAGGCTCAGAGAAGGTTGGGGGAGGGGACCCACTGGAACAGCTGTTGGGAGACAGATGGTAGCCTCCCGTCAAGGCCATCCAGCGTGTTCTTTAACGTGCACAGGGTATGGCTCTCCCGCACACGGGGTCACGGCTTAACGTCCCATCCGACGGACGGCGGCTTTTCCAAGCCCATCGGTGTCCCCTACTGACCTTGGGCAAGGCGGGGGAAGTTTGCGGAGAATTTTGTTTAAAATTACCACACTGATTATTATTTAATGAATATCTTTCGCATTTTGTTCAGGGTTGCCACACTTATTCTTATCTAATGAATGTCATTTATATTTTGTTCAGGGTTACAGCTCTTATTATTATCCGATGAATGCTATTCGTATTTTGTTTGGGGTTATTACACTAATTGTTATCTTATGATTTTCATTCACATTTTGTTTGGGGTTACCACACTTATTGTTACCTGATGAACACCATTTGTATTTTGTTCAGGGTTACCACACTAATTATTATCTTAAGAATTTCATTCATATATTGTTTGGAGTTACCACACTTCTTATTATCATACGAATTTCATTTACATTTTGTTTAGGGTTACCACAATTACTGTTATCTCGTATTTTGTTCAGAGTTACCACACTAATTACTTTCTGATGAATGTCATTTGTACTTTGTTCAGGATCGGGTTGGGTTGTTTGTGTTGTTTTACCTCTGAGCGGCACTTTTTTGCACACCATGGGCTAAATGGCCAGGTCACAAGGACGCCGAAGGCTCAGAGAAGGTTGGGGGAGGGGACCCACTGGAATAGCTGTTGGGAGACAGATGGTAGCCTCCCGTCAAGGCCATCTAGCGTGTTCTTTAATGTGCACAGGGTATGGCTCTCCCGCACACGGGGCCACGACTTAACGTCCCATCCGACGGACGGCGGCATTTCAAAGCCCATCGTTGTCCCCTACTGACCGTGGGCAGGGCAAGGAATTTTAAGGAGATAAGGCTCAACGATGACCCACCTGGGACTCCAACTTGGGAACTACAGATTACGAGCCTGGCGCGCTACCGACTGAGCACCCCCGCCCCATGTTCAGGGTCATCGCACTTATTATTATCATATGAATTCAATTTACATTTTGTTTAGGGTTACCACACTTACTTTCACATTTCATTCACGATTATCAATCTTATTATCCTTCTTGAAAAGTCTTATGCCTTTATTAATAGGAGATGTAAGTAGTAGTTGTAAATATATAGAGATTGATAAAACTATAGTTATAAAACTATAGTTATAGTATAACAATGGGAATAAAATAAAACATATATATCAGTGGTTCTCAACCTATTATGCTTCACGTACCTCCTGGAAATGTGTATGTAACTGCGTACCCCTTGTATAGATAGATAAAACTATAGTTATAATATAAGAATGGGAATAAAATAAAACATATATATCAGTGGTTCTCAACCTTTTATGCTTCACGTACCCCCTGGAAATGTATATGTAACTGGCGTGCCCCTTGTATAGATAGATAAAACTATAGTTATAGTATAACAATGGGAATAAAATAAAATATCTATATCAGTGGTTCTCAAACTTTTATGCTTCACGTACCCCCTGGAAATGTATATGTAACTGGCGTACCCCTTGTATAGATAGATAAAACTATAGTTATAGTATAACAATGGGAATAAAGTAAAACATATATATACACACATTGAAATTTGTATTCATAAATTACATGTATTGATAAACACAAAAAATGACATAAACAATTTAACAAATCTTATAAAATTATACACATTTTACTGGGTAATCAGATCTAGCGTGTTTTGAGCTGTCATGACGTACTGGAAAAAATTTTGCCGCGTGTCCCACTTTGAGATATTGGCAACTGTAAATGGCAACAATAAATGCTACCTTATTTATTGTTGCCATTTACAGCTTCCTAACTGAACGTAGGCGTCAAAATCACTTTTAAATCTGCTACCGTTGCCAGATTCGCCACATTTCGGGTTTGGTTGGGTAACCTCTGAGCGGCACTTTTTTGCACACCATGGGCTAAATGGCCAGGTCACATGGACCCCGAAGGCTCAGAGAAGGTTGGGGGAGGGGACCCACTGGAACAGCTGTTGGGAGACAGATGGTAGCCTCCCGTCAAGGGCATCCAGCGTGTTCTTGAACGTGCACAGGGTATGGCTCTCCCGCACACGGAGCCACGGCTTAACGTCCCATTCCACGGACGGCGGCCTTTCCAAGCCCATCGGTGTCCCCTACTGACCGTGGGCTGGGCGAGAAATTTTGCGGAGATAAATCTCAACGCTGCCCCAGCTGGGACTCGAACCTGGGAATTACAGATTATCTGCCTGGCGCGCTACCATCTTAGCCACCCCCGACCTTCCACATTTCGGAATGCTTTAAATTTTTAAAGTGTACCATTGCATCTATAGAGGTATTTTTATACCCCACATGGGACCAGACAGAGGGAATATGGTTACGAAATTTGAGACTGTTCGGTCAAGTACATCGGGGACTGCAAAAATACCCAAATCTGTCGAAATAAATGTCCCCATAGTTTGTGACAAATCTGTGGGTTGACGCCAGAAACGACTTGAGCCACACTCGGCAATTCTTCATGTTGAATCCTTGCTAAAGTGTTGGAGGGTTACAAAATTAATTTTTAGTGCAGTAAAAAACACAATATATATATATACAGATTAAAAGTGAGACCCTTGCAGGGCCCTGAGCGCGGGTGGCTCAGTCGGTAGCGCTCCAGACTCGCAATCTGTAGTTCCCAGGTTCGAGTCCCAGTTGAGTCAGCGTTGAGATTTATCTCCGGAAAATTCCCTGCCCACGGACCGTTGAGGACACCGATGGGCTTGGAAAGGCCACCGTCCGTCGGATGGGACGTTAATTTGTGGCCAAGTGTGCGGGAGAGCCATACCTTGTGCACGTTAAAGAACACGCTGGATGTCTTTGACAGGAGGATACTATCTGTCTCCCAACAGCTGTTCCAGTGGGTTCCCTCCCCCATCCTTCTCTGAGCCTTCGGGGTCCATGTGACCTGGCCATGTAGCCCATGGTGTAGAAAAAAGTGCCGCTCAGAAGTCAAACAATCCAACGTTAAAGAACACGCTGGATGGCCTTGACGAGAGGCTACCATCTGTCTCCCAACAGCTGTTCCAGTGGGTCCCCTCCCCCAACCTTCTCTGAGCCTTCGGGGGTCCTTGTGACATGGCCATTTAGCCATGGTGTGCAAAAAAGTGCCGCTCAGAGGTAAAACAACCCAACGTTAAAGAACACGCTGGATGGCCTTGACGGGAGGCTACCATCTGTCTCCCAACAGCTGTTCCATTGGGTCACCTCCCCCAACCTTCTCTGAGCCTTCGGGGTTCTTGTGCCCTGGCCATTTAGCCCATGGTGTGCAATAAAGTGCTGCTCAGAGGTAAAACAACCCAACGTTAAAGAACACGCTGGATGGCCTTGACGGGAGGCTACCATCTGTCTCCCAACAGCTGTTCCAGTGGGTCACCTCCCCCAACCTTCTCTGAGCCTTCGGGGTCCTTGTGACCTGGCCATTTAGCCCATGGTGTGCAATAAAGTGCCGCTCAGAGGTAAAACAACCCAACGTTAAAGAACACGCTGGATGGCCTTGACGGGAGGCTACCATCTGTCTCCCAACAGCAGTTCCAGTGGGTCCCCTCCCCCAACCTTCTCTGAGCCTTCGGGGTCCTTGTGACCTGCCATTCAGCCCATGGTGTGCAATAAAGTGCCGCTCAGAGGTAAAACAACCCAACGTTAAAGAACACGCTGGATGGCCTTGACGGGAGGCTACCATCTGTCTCCCAACAGCTGTTCAAGTGGGTCCCCTCCCCCAACCTTCTCTGAGCCTTCGGGGTCCTTGTGACCTGCCATTCACCCCATGGTGTGCAATAAAGTGCCGCTGAGAGGTAAAACAACCCAACGTTAAAGAACACGCTGGATGGCCTTGACGGGAGGCTACCATCTGACTCCCAACAGCTGTTCCAGTGGGTCCCCTCCCCCTACCCTTCTCTGAGCCTTCGGGGTCCATGTGACCTGGCCATTTAGCCCATGGTGTGCAAAAAAGTGCCGCTCAGAGATAAAGCTACCCAACTTGCAGGGCCGATTGCTGTTCAGCTAGTAAAAAATTAATCATTTTATTTCATACTGTTCCAAACTACAGACTAGTCGAGAAACTTTAACAAAGAATAAAACATTTAAAATTTTACTGGCTGTTAGATTTCAGGCTGTGGAGACAAGGATCGATTGATGATGATGATGAACTGTATTTCCCGGGGCGGGGGTGGCTCAGTCGGTAGCGCGCCAGGCTCGTAATCTGCAGTTCTCAGGTTCGAGTCCCAGCTGGGTCAGCGTTGAGATTTATCTCCTCAAAACTCCCCGCCCTGCCCACGGTCAGTAGGGGACACCGATGGGCTTGGAAAGGCCGCCGTCCGTCGGATGGGACGTTAAGCCGTGGCCCCGTGTGCGGGAGAGCCATACCCTGTGCACGTTAAAGAACACGCTGGATGGCCTTGACGGGAGACTACCATCTGTCTCCCAACAGCTGTTCCAGCGGATCCCCTCTCCCAACCTTCTCTGAGCCTTCGGGGTTCATGTGACCTGGCCATTTAGCCCATGGTGTGCAAAAAATTGCAGCTCAGAGGTAAAACAATCCAACCCAGCTGTATTTCCGACTTCTTAAATGAATCCTTCAGCGTAGGCGGACTAGTATCCTTCAGCGGACTAGTTGCTAAATGGAACAAATGTAAACAGCCAGTGGAGAAAGAATGACACACTTGAAAACAAAGGTCTTTGTCCTGTTTAATATTCACGGCACGAAATAGACGATCGCTTTGCTTGGAAACCTGTACCCAAAGTTGATGGCAGTTTTCATTTTTTTTGTTTAATAAATGAATTTCAGAGTTTTGCCCTAGCTGTTTATCCAGATACAATTCAGGTTGGAAAAAAATGTTGCCTCTTAGGAAAGGGTTGGGTTGGGTTGTTTTACCTCTGAGCGATACTTTTTTGCACACCATGGGCTAAATGGCCAGGTCACAAGGACCAAGAAGGCTCAGAGAAGGTTGGGGGAGGGGACCCACTGGAACAGCTGTTGGGAGACTGATGGTAGCCTCCCGTCAAGGCCATCCAGCGTGTTCTTTAACGTTCACAGGGTATGTCTCTCCCGGACACGGAGCCACGGCTTAACGTCCCATCCGAAGGACGGCGGCCTTTCCAAGCCCATCGGTGTCTCCTACTGACCGTGAGCAGGGCGGGGAATTTTGCGGAGATAAATCTCATCGCTGACCCAGCTGGGACTCGAACCTGGGAACGACAGATTACGAGCCTGGCGCGGTACCGACTGAGCCACCCCCGCCCCTGCCTCTTACGAAAGGGATAGTCTAGAAATTACATGGTGTCTCAGTCGGTAGCGCGCCAGGCTCGTAATCTTCTTCACTTATGTTCTTATTTCTTAAAATTCTACTGGTAGGTATTAATTTTTTTTAAATCTGATAATCAATTCTAAAATGTTCACAAATATTTTAGCATTTCAATAAAAAATTATTTTATTTTGTGTGATTTAAAAATAAGTAGATTTTAGTTAAATTTTAAACAAAATAAATCGTTTAAATTTTTATGCATAATTAATTTCCATTCTCTCAGCCCAAAAAATTATTTTTTAAGATTATATAAAAATATTATTGAATAATTTAAAATTAACAGCTGCATTTCTAAAAAAGTTGCCTACATGTATAATTTTAAAATTATAGTTATATATTATTATTATTATTTGGAACAAAATTTGCTATTATTTGCTTTCTTAATTGTTTTTTACCAAAAATTATCAGAAATTTAAGGTTATATAAAAATATTATAGAATAATCTAAAATTAACTGCTGCATTTCTAAAAAATTTGCTTACCTGTATAATTTTAAAATTATAGTTATACATTATTTTTATTAGGAACAGAATTAGTTAACCCGTTGCTCGTCATCATCGGTCACGTGCTATAGTGACCGTATATGGAAGTCATTTGTCTGTGTAGGGCGGGGGTGGCTCAGTTGGTAGCGCGCCAGACTCGTAATCTGTAGTTCCCAGTTCGAGTCTCAGCTGGGTCAGCGTTGAGATTAATCTCCGCAAAACTCCCCGCCCTGCCCACAGTCAGTAGGGGACACCGATGGGCTTGGAAAGGCCGCCGTCCGTCGGATGGGACGTTAAGCCGTGGCCCCGTGTGCGGGAGAGCCATACCCTGTGCGCGTTAAAGAACTCGCTGGATGGCCTTGACGAGAGTTTACCATTTGTCTCCCAATAGCAATTCCAGTAGGTACCCTCCCTCAAACTTCTCTGAGCCTTCAGGGTCCATGTGACCTGGCCAGTTAGCCGCTCAGAGGCTAACTGGCCAGGTGACATGGACATGGAATGTGCAAGAAAGTGCCGCTCAGAGGTAAAACAACCCAAAGTTAAAGAACACGCTGGATGGCTTTGACGGGAGGCTACCATTTGTCTCCCAACAGCTGTTCCAGTGGGTCCCCTCCCCTAACCTTATCTTAGCCTTCGGGGTCCTTGTGACCTGGCCATTTAGCCCATGGTGTGCAATAAAAGTGCCGCTCAGAGGTAAAACAACCCAACCCTCGTCATCATCGGTCACGTGTTATAGTGACCGTATATGGAAGTCATCTGTCTGTGCTTGCTGTGCGCGTGTATGATGTTTGCCTTACCCTGCATAACATGCAAATTTTCAAATATTTTTTGTAGCACATTAGAAACAGTCTCTCAAAAAATATCCGAACAGCATGATTGATTACAGAATTCAGAAAAAAACTAGCAAAGATTTTTTTTAGAAATTAGGTATCTGGCAACCTTCGTGTCACGTAACACGAAGGTTGCCATATCACTAATTTCTAAAAAAATCATTGAATGATATTTTTTTCTGAATTCTGTAATCAACCATAGTGTTCGGATACTTTTTTGAGCGACTGTAGGTGATCATATTATTTTGATACTAGATCGTGTGGGCTCACTCACGGAAATATTGAGCGTGTGCAGTTACCGTTCACAGCAAACTGTAGCATGTGCAGTACTGCACACGCTCCAGTTTGCTGTGAACGGTAACTGGAGCGTGTACAGTTGCTGTACACGCTCCAGATATTTTTCCTGAATTCTGTAATCACGTGACACGAAGGTTGCCAGATCACTAATTTCTAAAAAAATCGTTGCCAGATATTTTTTCTGAATTCTGTAATCAACCATGGTGTTCGGATACTTTTTTGAGCGACTGTACATGCTTCACTAACAGAAACGGCTAGAATCCTAACTGATGCCGTAAATCTGATTCCGCCATCCTTTCAACAAATTCGAGTTCTTTAACAAAATACAAACCGCTTACTGGCGAGTATTTTTCTTCCAAATACTGAGGATTGTTCTCTTTGTTCATTGTTTTGATGCACCTCTAGATAATTTTATTCGCCAAATGGAACCGGTTGCAATTCTTCACCTCTCTCGAACACGACCTTGGTGTTTTCATTTTCATTTTCAGTCGCGTTGTTGTCATGGTGTTGTCTTTTTTTCCTCTCTTCCTCTCACCAGTCCTCTGACATAAACCTGTTTCTGATGGACGTCTCCTTCGGCAATTTTCTCCATCTTCGGACAACCATCACGCATACTCTCAGGGTTTTGTATAACACTTCCAAGTTACAGGAAATGCGATAGCTTCATTCAAAATAACAAGCCTCATTCAAAGCTCATTTCAAAATCTTGAAATTCAAAGCTCATTTGAAAAGCTTGAAATTAAAAAAGTTCATTTGAATAGCTTGAAATTCAAAGTTCATTTGAATACCTTGAAATTCAATGCTCATTTGCATACCTTGAAATTCGAAGCTCATTTGAATACCTTGAAATTCTAAGCTGATTTCAATATATTGAAATTCAAAGCTCATTTCAATAGCTTGAAATTAAAAGCTCACTTGAAATTCAAAGCTCATTTCGATGGCTTGAAGTTCAAAGCTCATTTCGATACCTTGAAGTTCAAAGCTCATTTCGATGGTTTGAAATTCAAAGCTCATTTCGATACATTGAAATTCAAAGCTCGTTTCGATGGCTTGAAATTCAAAGCTCATTTCGATGGCTTGAATTTCAAAGCTCATTTCGATGGCTGGAAATTCAAAGCTCGTTTCGATGGCTTGAAATTAAAAGCTCATTTCGATACCTTGAAATTCAAATCTCATTTCGATGGCTGGAAATTCAAAGCTCATTTCGATGGCTTGAAATTCAAAGCTCATTTCGATACCTTGAAATTCAAATCTCATTTCGATGGTTTGAAATTCAAAGCTCATTTCGATGGCTTGAAATTCAAAGCTCATTTCGATGGCTTGAAATTCAAAGCTCATTTCGATGGCTTGAAATTCAAATCTCATTTCGATGGGTTGAAATTCAAAGCTCATTTCGATACCTTGAAATTCAAATCTCATTTCGATGGCTGGAAATTCAAAGCTCATTTCGATGGCTTGAAATTCAAAGCTCATTTCGATACCTTGAAATTCAAATCTCATTTCGATGGTTTGAAATTCAAAGCTCATTTCGATGGCTTGAAATTCAAAGCTCATTTCGATGGCTTGAAATTCAAAGCTCATTTCGATGGCTTGAAATTCGAAGCTCATTTCGATACCTTGAAATTCAAATCTCGTTTCGATGGCTTGAAATTCAAAGCTCATTTCGATGGCTTGAATTTCAAAGCTCATTTCGATGGCTGGAAATTCAAAGCTCGTTTCGATGGCTTGAAATTAAAAGCTCATTTCGATGGCTTGAAATTCAGATCTCATTTCGATGGTTTGAAATTCAAAGCTCATTTCGATGGCTTGAAATTCAAAGCTCATTTCGATGGCTTGAAATTCAAAGCTCATTTCGATGGCTTGAAATTCGAAGCTCATTTCGATACCTTGAAATTCAAATCTCATTTCGATGGCTTGAAATTCAAAGCTCATTTCGATGGCTTGAAATTCAAAGCTCATTTCGATACCTTGAAATTCAAATCTCATTTCGATGGTTTGAAGTTCAAAGCTTATTTCGATGGCTTGAAATTCAAAGCTCATTTCGATGGCTTGAAATTCAAAGCTCATTTCGATGGCTTGAAATTCGAAGCTCATTTCGATACCTTGAAATTCAAATCTCATTTCGATGGCTTGAAATTCAAAGCTCATTTCGATGGCTTGAAATTCAAAGCTCATTTCGATACCTTGAAATTCAAAGCTCGTTTCGATACCTTGAAATTCAAAGCTCATTTCGATGGGTTGAAATTCAAAGCTCATTTCGGTACCTTGAAATTCAAATCTCATTTCGATGGCTGGAAATTCAAAGCTCATTTCGATGGCTTGAAATTCAAAGCTCTTTTCGATACCTTGAAATTCAAAGCTCATTTCGATGGGTTGAAATTCAAAGCTCATTTCGATGGCTTGAAATTCAAAGCTCATTTCGATACCTTGAAATTCAAAGCTCGTTTCGATACCTTGAAATTCAAAGCTCATTTCGATGGGTTGAAATTCAAAGCTCATTTCGATGGGTTGAAATTCAAAGCTCATTTCGGTACCTTGAAATTCAAATCTCATTTCGATGGCTGGAAATTCAAAGCTCATTTCGATGGCTTGAAATTCAAAGCTCTTTTCGATACCTTGAAATTCAAAGCTCATTTCGATGGGTTGAAATTCAAAGCTCATTTCGATGGCTTGAAATTCAAAGCTCATTTCGATGGCTTGAAATTCAAAGCTCACTAACTTGAAAACCTATCTTATGTAGGGCTGAAGGGCAAGCGATAATATATATATAAATAATAATGTATATCGTATATATTTAGACGATTATAAATGGTTAACCAAGGGTAATCCGGGTCGCAGATGTCATTAAAAACCGACATCTGACTGACCTCTGAATTGTCCTTTAAGGTCATGTAGAGGTCAAACCTTGAACTACTAATGCTAGAAACATCAGAATTGGTGTCTGGGACTGTTTCGGATTGTAGATGTAAGAAACGTTAGGAAATTTTCGATTCCGAGTGTCCTTGAGGGGTTAAAGGTCAAATTTAAAACTATCGGTGGTAGGGAATTAAGAATTTGTTTCTGGAGCTATTTTGGGTCGTAGATGTCGGAAATGTTGTTGAATTTCTGTCGCGATGGGTCCTTCAAGGTCAAAAGTCAAATAAACGCTAGAAAATGGTGCCAGGGTATTTTGATTAATGGATGCCAAATTTTGATGCGATGCATAAGTATAATTTAGACATTTCATGTGCATATTTGTATGTGGGTTGTTTTGGGTAGTTTTACCTCTGAGCGGCACTTTTTTGCACACCATGGGCTAAATGGCCATGTCACAAAGGACCCCGAAGTCTCAGAGAAGGTTGGGGAAGGGGACCCACTGGAACAGCTGTTGGGAGACAGATGGTAGCCTCCCGTCAAGGCCATCTAGCGTGTTCTTTAACGTTGGATTGTTTTACCTCTGCGCGGCAATTTTTTGCACACCATGGGCTAAATGGCCATGTCACAAAGGGCCCCGAAGGCTCAGAGAAGGTTGGGGGAGTGGACCCACTGGAACAGCTGTTGGGAGACAGATGGTAGCCTCCCGTCAAGGCCATCTAGCGTGTTCTTTAACGTTGGATTGTTTTACCTCTGCGCGGCAATTTTTTGCACACCATGGGCTAAATGGCCATGTCACAAAGGGCCCCGAAGGCTCAGAGAAGGTTGGGGGAGTGGACCCACTGGGAACAGCTGTTGGGAGACAGATGGTAGCCTCCCGTCAAGGCCATCTAGCGTGTTCTTTAACGTTGGATTGTTTTACCTCTGCGCGGCAATTTTTTGCACACCATGGGCTAAATGGCCATGTCACAAAGGGCCCCGAAGGCTCAGAGAAGGTTGGGGGAGGGGACCCACTGGAACAGCTGTTGGGAGACAGATGGTAGGTTACCGTCAAGGCCATCTAGCGTGTTCTTTAACGTTGGGTTGTTTTACCTCTGCGCGGCACTTTTTTGCACACCACGGGCTAAATGGCCAGGTCACATGGACTCCGAAGGCTCAAAGAAGGTTGGGGGAGGGGACCCACTGGAACAGCTGTTGGGAGACAGATGGTAGCCTTCCATCAAGGTCATCCAGAGTGTTCTTTAACGTGCAGATGGTATGGCTCTCCCGCACACGGGGCCACGGCTTAACGTCCCATCCGACGGACGGTGGCCTTTCCAAGCCCATCGGTGTCCGCTACTGACCATCAGCAGGGCCGAGATATCCATGTGACCTGGCCATTTAGCCCATTGTAAGCAAAAAAGTGTTGCTCAGAGGTAAAACAACCCAACGTTAAAGAACACACTGAATGGTCGTGATGGGAGGCTACCATCTGTCTCCAAACAGATGTTACACTGGGTCCCCAACCTTCAATGAGCCTTCGGGGTCTATGTGACCTGGCCATTTAGGCCATTATGTACAAAAAAATGGTGCTCAGAGTTAAAACAAACCTATTGACAGACAGTGTGAAAGCTATAACAGTTTTTCCTTTTACACTTTTCTCACAATATTTCTGAAAATATCCGGGAATATTTGCGCAATTCAAATATTACAAAAGAAATGTACTTTTCTTAAAGTTTTCGTTACAGAAAAATTCGTACAGACTGACGAAAAAACCGAGGGCGCGTTGTGGCTCAGTCGGTAGCGCGCCGGGCTCGTAATCTGTAGTTCCCAGGTTCGAGTCCCAGCTGGGTCAGCGTTGAGATTTATCTCCGCAAAATTTCCCCGCCCTGCCCACGGTCAGTAGGGGACAGCGATGGGCTTGGAAAGGCCGACGTCCGTCGGATGGGACGTTAAGACGTGGCCCCGTGTGCGGGAGAGCCATACCCTGTGCACGTTAAAGAACACGATGGATGGCCTTGACGGGAGGCTACCATCTGTCTCCCAACAGTTGTTCCAGTGGGTCCCCTCCCCTAACCTTCTCTGAGCCTTCGGGGTCCTTGTGGCCTGGCCATTTAACCCACGGTGTGCAAAAAAGGGCCGCTCAGAGGTAAAACAACCCAACCCAACTCGTAATCTGCAGTGTCAGGGTTCGAGTCCCACCTATGTCGCAAAATTACCCGCCCTGCCCACGGTCAGTAGGGGACACCGATGGGCTTGAAAAGGCCGCTGTCCGTCGGATGGGACGTTAAGCCGTGGCCCCGTGTGCGGAAGAGATATACCCTGTGCACGTTAAAGAACACTCTGGAATGCCTTGACGGAGGCTACCATCTGTCTCCCAACAGCTATTCCAGTGGGTTCCCTCCCCCAACCTTCTCTGAGTCTTCGGGGTCCTTGTGGCCTGGCCATTTAGCCCATGGTGTGCAAAAAACTGCCGCTCAGAGGTAAAACAACCCAACGTTAAAGTACACGCGGGATAGCCTTGACGGGAGGTTACCATCTGTCTCCCAACAGCTATTCCAGTGGGTTCCCTCCCCCAACCTTCTCTGAGTCTTCGGGGTCCTTGTGGCCTGGCCATTTAGCCCATGGTGTGCAAAAAACTGCCGCTCAGAGGTAAAACAACCCAACGTTAAAGTACACGCGGGATAGCCTTGACGGGAGGTTACCATCTGTCTCCCAACAGCTATTCCAGTGGGTCCCCTCCCCCAACCTTCTCTGAGCCTTCGGGGTCCTTGTGGCCTGGCCATTTAGCCCATGGTGTGCAAAAAAGTGCCGCTCAGAGGTAAAACAACCCAATCCAACTCGTAATTTGCAGTGTCAGGGTTCGAGTCCCACCTATGTCGCAAAATTCCCCGCCCTGCAACAATCCAATCCGAAAAAATCGATTTTTTTTGCTATCTTGCATTCAATCTTTTCCTTTTACCCTATTTTCTTATTTCTCTAAGGACTCAAACTCTCTTGTGCTGCACACGAGCTCGATTTCTCCACGCGACTGTTTGGATTTTTGGATTATGGAGCAGCAGTCATCCGTTCACCACGGACCTCCAAATAAATGCTACGTCACACGGCTGAAAAAGCATCCGTTGCTGTTGCAGATCAATAATGCCATCTTTTTGCATCATTGTCGTCGTCTGCAGAAGCGGAAACGTTCTATGGTTCTGCAGTTTCACGAAACTCGTCACTCCATTTGATTTGAAAAGCATTTTTTTTTTTGTGAACTTTTTTTATTCCACAATCTGACATTCCAAGAAATGTTTTGTAGCATTTTACGGTTTTATTTGAAAAGCTGAACTAGTTTTGAGACTTTATTTTTTTGTATAAAGGAAGGAAAATGTTACTTTGAAAAAAACGGTCTATTCCGTTTTTAGTGTATTGGATTGGATTGTTTTACCTCTGAGCGGCACTTTTTAGCACACCATGGGCTAAATGGCCAGGTCACATGGACCCCGAATGCTCAGAGAAGGTTGGGGGAGGGGACCCACTGGAACAGCTGTTGGGAGACAGATGGTAGCCTCCCGTCAAGGCCATCCAGCGTATTCTTTAACATGCACACGGTATGTCTCTCCCGCACACGGGGCCACGGCTTAACGTCCCATCCGACGGACGGCGGCCTTTTCAAGCCCATCGGTGTCCCCTACTGACCGTGGGTGGGGCGGGGAAATGTTGCGGAGATAAATCTCAACGCTGACCCAGCTGGGACTCGAACCTGGGAACTACAGATTACGAGCCTGGCGTGCTACCGACTGAGCCACCCCCGCCCCCTGTGTGCGGGAAAACCATACCCAGTGCACGTTAAAGAGCACGCTGGATGGCCTTGACGGGAGACTACCATCTCTCTTCCAACAGCTGTTCCAGTGGGTCTCCTCCGAAACCTTCTCTGAACCTTCGGGGTCCTTGTGACCTGGCCATTTAGCTCATTGTGTGCAAAAAAAGTGCCGCTCATAGGCTAAACAACCACCTCTCTTTAAGAGGTGTTTAAAAAATCCCGTGAAAAAATCATCAGAAGTATAGAAGTTTAATAATTTCTGCTCCCTATTTCCCTTATTAGCATTTTAAAAATGAGAAAGCCCCCTAGGCAATCCCATTAGATTCTGCTTTGTAGCCATGGGCAACACCACAGGGAGGGAAGGAGGCGTGATGACAGTTGCCCCGCCCCTGGCAAAATCAAATTTATGTTAATTAATATCAGGTGTAAGAAAAAACATTTAAAGAATATATGCATGATTCCTTATTTGCAATTCAACTTATTAAAAAAACGGCTCAATATTAATATTTATATCTTGAAACACTGATTTGTTTTGAACCCCCCTTAAACAAATTACTCCTCCCCGTCCCTCCTGGAGAAATTTCTGTGGGTGCTCACGCTACCCGGGATAGTCCCACAACCCATCCGGCTCTCTACAATCGCTGAAATTCTAGCAAAGCTGGTGGCTCAGTCGGTAGCGCGCCAGGCTTGTAATCTGTAGTTCCCATGTTCGAGTCCCAGCTGTGTCAGCGTTGAGATTTATCTCCGCAAAATTCCCCGCCCTGCCCACGGTCAGTAGGGGACACCGATGGGCTTGTAAAGGCCGCCGTCCGTTGGATGGGACGTTAAGCCGTGGCCCCCGTGTGCGGGAGAGCCATACCCTGTGCACGTTAAAGAACACGCTGGATGTCCTTGACGGGAGGCTACCATCTGTCTCCCAACAGCTGTTCCAGTGGGTCCCCTCCCCCAACCTTCTCTGAGCCTTCGGGGTCCATGTGACCTGGCCATTTAGCCCATGGTGTGCAAAAAAGTGCCGCTCAGAAGTAAAACAACCCAAACAACCTGCCCACGGTCAGTAGGGGACACCGATGGGCTTGGAAAGGCCGCCGTCCGTTGGATGGGGCGTTAAGCCGTGGTCCCGTGTGCGGGAGAGCCATACCCTGTGGACGTTAAAGAACACGCTGGATGGCCTTGACGGGAGACTACCATCTGTCTCCCAACAGCTGTCCCAATGGGTCCCCTCCCCCAACCTTCTCTGAGCCTTCGGGGTCCATGTGACCTGGCCATTTAGCCCATGGTGTGCAAAAAAAAGTGCCGCTTAGAGGTAAAACAACCCAACCCAAGCATTAGAAATGCATTTCTGCGTGATTAGAAAATTTATCTGGGATAAAAAATATTTTACCCTTATCGATGTAGTCGCCCACACTCCATCGATATTTAACTGCTCACCCATGAAAAAAATATCTGACTAGGTGTCTGTAATAATGTAAACCTGATTTATAATTAACACAATTCTCGGCAAAGTCTGCATGAAATTTTAAAACCCTACAGATTACAAGGGTATTTTTCACTGCAATTTCTAAAAAAGTGCATAATTCTACAGAAATACTGCTTAATTTCCTTAAACCTTGGATTTCGTAATGCCTAAAGACGGAAATGTGAATAAATACTTCTCTTTGGAACGCAAATCGATTTTCAAATCACTGCACCCTGAAGATCATTATCATTAACCGCTAGGCCACTTTTCTCGTAGTAAATTATCGATGCCATTATTCCGTGTTAAAAAAAAAAACTTTATGTTATCGCAAGGCGAATAGTGAAAAATCTTTTCGTATATTATCTTTTATTTTCCTAGAAAATTGCCTTTTTTAAGTCAAAATAACAGTTTTAAGAAACAGAACCTGGCAGCTTCTCAAATCGCTTTGCTGTGCGCGTGTTCTCAATAATTCATGAGCTTGGTTTCAACAAGAAAATGCTGCACGAGGAAAAAGAGCTTTGCTGAAAATCAAAAACGACAAATTCGTGAATATGTAATGCATTTATTTGCACATAAATTCCCTCTTCGTAAACGTTCATTCCAGAACTCTGTCATTCTCAGTTTTAGTGACGTTCAAATTAAATTTCTTATAACTTGAAAACAATATATTTTGCGCTTAAAAAAATCTCTCTAGGTTTTGTTTTGAAAAGAGTTGGGTTGGGTTGTTTTACCTCTGAGCGGCACTTTTTTGCACACCATGGGCTAAATGGCTAGGTCACATGGACCCCGAAGGCTCAGAGAAGGTTGGGGGAGGGGACCCACTGGAACAGCTGTTGGGAGACAGATGGTAGCTTCCCGTCAAGGCCATCCAGCGTGTTCTTTAACGTTGGGTTGTTTTACCTCTGAGCGGCACTTTTTTGCACACCATGGGCTAAATGGCCAGGTCACATGGACCCCGAAGGCTCAGAGAAGATTGGGGGAGGGGACCCACTGGAACAGCTGTTGGGAGACAGATGGTAGCCTCCCGTCAAGGCCATCCAGCGTGTTCTTTAACGTGCACAGGGTATTGCTCTCCCGTACACGGGGCCACGGTTTAACGTCCCATCCGACGGACGAAGGCCTTTCCAAGCCCATCGGTGTCCCCTACTGACCGTGGGCAGGGAGGGGAATTTTGCGGAGAAAAATCTCAACGCTGACCCAGTTGGGACTCGAACCTGGGAACTACAGATTACGAGCCTGGCGCGCTACCGACTGAACCACCCCCGCCCCGTTTTGAAAGGGATTTTGCATTCAAGTAACATGGAAATGTCGAGAAACTTTGCAATACAGCGTGTTTCCTAGTAAGACCGCATCCACATGTATCGACACAATTCTCTATATACTTGAGTCTTGAGCTCTAAATTGTTTGTAATATTCCGTTGTTAATAACCAAAATATAAACCCGTATAACTACGGTACGTTTCCTTTCTTCTAATGAAATCTTTAAATATACTTGGTTTCACCTACTAAGCCTTCCTTTTTTAGTAAGTTCTAATAATTATAACGCAAAGTGCCTCAGCATTTATATTAACGCGCTCGAATCATTATTTCCTTCCTCTTAAGGTGAGAAAAAAGGAAATGCTTTAGTGACGTCACTTCCCATGTCATCCGACGTCATAATGGATAGCTTCGAACTCGCGCACCAAGCTCCGGAAGTGACAAGGAATGTTGTAGTAGGTGCAGTCTCGTGTTTTTACGTCACAGGTATTTGTGAATGAAAGCTTCATACCGCAAGAAACCCTCAAAATATTAGTTATGGGGATTTTTTTTTATTACAACTCAGATATTCAGAGAAATCAAATGCTGATGATGTGTAACTGGTTTCCATAAATTAAGAAAAATCCTTATGTTGGGGGAAGCTAACGTCAACGTTCTATAACTTCTAAAATAATTTTTTTTGCTTTGTAAAATGTGATTGTAGATAAAGATCTCAATCATATAAATCAATATCTCGATTTTCAACAATATTCGTTCAGTATTTAATGAGTTATGGAAGTTTGAATATTTAGTGATAACAATGCCAGTCACAAAAATTGACTTCAGAAGTTAATTAAAACTTAGTAATAAGTATTGTATCAAAACATTTAATAAAATAAGTTTGTATTTTAGAACTTTGTGAAAAGAATTCTTTCACTAGTCAGTTTATATAAGTTTCTTAAGACTGGCATTGCTGTCATTAAATATTCAAACTTCCATAACTCAATAAATACTGAACGAATATTGTTGAAAATCGAGATATTGATTTATTTGATTGAGATCGTTATCTGCAATCACATTTTTTAAAACCAAAAAAAAAACTTAGAAGTTTTAGAGCTTTGACGTTAGGTTCCCATTGACTTAACATAGTGATTTTCCTGAATTTATGGAGGGACGGGGGTGGCTCAGTCGGTAGCTCGCCAGGCTCGTAATCTGTAGTTCCCAAATTCGAGTCCCATCTGGGTCAGCGTTGAGATTTATCTCCACAAAATTCCCCGCCCTGCCCACGGTCAGTAGGGGACACCGACGGGCTTGGAAAGGTCGCCGTCCGTCGGATGGGACGTTAAGCCGTGTCCCCGTGTGCGGGAGAGCCATACCCTGTGCACGTTAAAGAACACGCTGGATGGCCTTGACGGGAAGCTACCATCTGTCTCCCAACAGCTGTTCCAGTGGGTCCCCTCCCCCAACCTTCTCTAAGACTTCGGGGTCCATGTGACCTGGCCATTTATCCCATGGTGTGCAAAAAAGTGCCGCTCAGAAGTAAGACAACCCAACGTTAAAGAACACGCTGGATGGCCTTGACGTGAGGCTACCATCTGTCTCCCAACAGCTGTTGCAGTGGGTCCCCTCCCCCAACCTTCTCTGAGCCTTCGGAGTCCAAGTGACCTGGCCATTTAGCCCATGGTGTGCAAAAAAATGCCGATCAGAGGTAAAACAACCCAACGTTAAAGAACACGCTGGATGGCCTTGACAGGAGACTACCATCTGTCTCCCAACAGCAGTTCCAGTGGGTTCCCTCCCCAACATTCTCTGAGCCTTCGGGGTCCTTGTGACCTGGCCATTTAGCCCATGGTGTGCAAAAAAGTGCCGCTCAGAAGTAAGACAACCCAACGTTAAAGAACACGCTGGATGGCCTTGACGTGAGGCTACTATCTGTCTCCCAACAGCTGTTCCAGTGGGTCCCCTCCCCCAATGTTCTCTGAGCCTTCGGGGTCCATGTGACCTGGCCGTTTAGCCCATGGTGTGCAAAAAAGTGCCGCTCAGAAGTAAGACAACCCAACGTTAAAGAACACGCTGGATGGCCTTGACGTGAGGCTACCATCTGTCTCCCAACAGCTGTTGCAGTGGGTCCCCTCCCCCAACCTTCTCTGAGCCTTCGGAGTCCAAGTGACCTGGCCATTTAGCCCATGGTGTGCAAAAAAATGCCGATCAGAGGTAAAACAACCCAACGTTAAAGAACACGCTGGATGGCCTTGACAGGAGACTACCATCTGTCTCCCAACAGCAGTTCCAGTGGGTTCCCTCCCCAACATTCTCTGAGCCTTCGGGGTCCTTGTGACCTGGCCATTTAGCCCATGGTGTGCAAAAAAGTGCCGCTCAGAAGTAAGACAACCCAACGTTAAAGAACACGCTGGATGGCCTTGACGGGAGGCTACTATCTGTCTCCCAACAGCTGTTCCAGTAGGTCCCCTCCCCTAACCTTCACTGAGCATTCTGGGTCCTTGTGACCTGGCCATTTAGGACATTGCGTTCAAAAGATGGGTGGCTTTGACGGAAGGCTACCATCTGTCTCCCAACAGCTGTTCCAGTGGGTCCTCTCCCCCAACCTTCTCTGAGCCTTCGGAGTCTTTGTAACCTGGTCATTCAGCCCTTTGTGTGCAAGAAAAGTGCATCTCAGAGGTAAAACAATCCAATCCATTTTGATATCTGTACGAGCCCCGGGTAAGGCATGGCTGCTCGTGTTGTTTTTCTGCTGAATCCCTGCCATCCTCTCAGACCTTCTACTATGGCATATAAACTGACAGGCTCCTGTCAGACCTCTGTGGCAAGCAGATGCTTGAGGGGGTATTTATTTATATTTATTTAGCAAACATCTAATTGAGAACTAGTTCATTTATTTTCCGTAAAGCGAACTCTCTCATAATAATTTTTTGATTATTTTTTGAAAGCTACAAAGCACAGATCGTATCCATATTTTCCGATAAGCCATCGAACATTCTGCAACTTTCCTGTCAGGAACAAAATAGTTACCTTTAAGAAACACAGATACTTAGAGATACTTTATAGCCCTGTGATTACGAGCCGAGTCCCTTAATATTAACTACGTCATTATATTATTAATACTACGTCATTATATTATTAATGGTTTTTCTCAACTTCTATTGGCGAAGACAGTGCCATTATATCTTATTGGTCGTATCGACCCGATTTCAAAGAAAGAAACAATTGTGGGTGGATGGATGGAGAATAGAGATCGAACGATGTATAGGACGTCTAAAGGTTGTCATTCAGTGGTGGTGGTGTTGCTCAGTTAGTGCCTTCTCAATGGATAATACCGTGGCTCCATATCCACGGAGTCTTGTTCCGAGAGTGTCAGATGGCCAGTCAGAAAAAGCGCAAGTTTGGTTGACAAAGTAAGCTAATTCTTATGTCTCAAGAATTATTTATTTAGTTATTTACTAACAAATTCAGCCGGCGTTTCTCAAGGCTGTGTTGTGTTACCGCCAAGAGGCAGTTTTTCCCTCGTACAACGGAGCGGGGGGTGGCTCAGTCGGTAGCGCGCAAGGCTCGTAATCTCTAGTTCCCAGGTTCGAGTCCCAGCTGGGTCAGCGTTGAGATTTATCTCCGCAAAATTCCCCGCCTTGCCCATGGTCAGTAGGGGACACCGATGGGCTTGGAAAGGCCGCCGTCCGTTGGATGGGACGTTAAACCGTGACCCCGTGTGCCGGAGAGCTATACCCTGTGCACGTTAAAGAACACGCTGGATGGCCTTGACGGGAGGCTACCATCTGTCTACCAACAGCTGTTCCAGTGGGTCCCCTCCCTCAACCTTCTCTGAGCCTTCGGGGTCCATGTGACCTGGCCATTTAGCCCATGGTGTGCAAAAAAGTGCCGCTCAGAGGTAAAACAACCCAACGTTAAAGAACACGCTGGATGGCCTTGACGGGAGGCTACCATCTGTCTCCCAACAGTTGTTCCAGTGGGTCCCCTCCCCCAATCTTCTCTGAGCATTGGGGGTCTTTGTGACCTGGCCATTTAGCCCATGGTGTGCAAAAATGTGCGGCTTAGAGGTAAAACAACCCAACGTTAAAGAACACGCTGGATGGCCTTGACGGGAGGCTACCATCTGTCTCCCAACAGCTGTTCCAGTGGGTCCCCTCCCCCAATCTTCTCTGAGCATTGGCGGGTCCTTGTGATCTGGCCATTTAGTCCATGGTGTGCAAAAAAGTGCCGCTCAGAGGTAAAACAACCCAACCCAATCCTTCGTACAATGGGCTAAAAGTCGAGATCACAAGGACCCCGAGGGTTCGGAGAAGGTTGGAGGAAGGGCACCCCCTGGGTAGTTGTTTAGGAGACAGATTATAGCCTCCCATTAAGACCATTATTAGCGTGCACAGGGTATGGCTTTCTCGCACACGGGTCCACGATTTAATGTCACATCCGAGGGACGGCGGATTTTTCATGCTCATCGGTGCCTATACTTATCGTCGGTCAGTCTCTAACATTGCTCTGACATCCAAATGAAGTTCTTTCTCTTCTTCCTGTGACATTATTCTGATTTCCAAAGGAAGTAGTTTCTCTTCGTCCTGTGATATTATTCTGACTTCCAAATGTATTTGTATCTCTCCGTCATGTGAAATTATTCTGACTTCCAGATGTAGTTGTTTCTCTTCTTCCTGTGACATTATTCTGACTTCCAAATACAGTTCTTTCTCTTCGTCTTGACATTATTCTGACTTCCAAATGTATTTGTATCTCTTCGTCATGTGACATTATTTTGACTTCCAAATGTAGTAGTTTCTCTTCGTCCTGTGATATTATTCTGACTTCCAAATGTATTTGTATCTCTTCTTCCTGTGACATTTTTCTGACTTCCAAATACAGTTCTTTCTCTTCGTCTTGACATTATTCTGACTTTCAAAGGTAGTTCTTTCTTTTCTTTCTGTGGCATTAATCTGACTTCCAAATGTAATAGTGTCTCTTCGTCCTATGATATTATTCTGACTTCCAAATGTAGTAGTTTCTCTTCGTCCTGTGGCATTAATCTGACTTCCAAATGTAGTAGATTCTCTTCGTCCTGTGATATATTTCTGACTTCCAAATGTATTTGTATCTCTTCGTCATGTGACATTATTTTGACTTCCAAATGTAGTTGTTTCTCTTCGTCATGTGACATTATTTTGACTTCCAAATGTAGTTGTTTCTCTTCGTCCTGTGATATTATTCTGACTTCCAAATGTAGTAGTTTCTCTTCGTCATGTGACATTATTTTGACTTCCAAATGTAGTAGTTTCTCTTCGTCATGTGACATTATTTTGACTTCCAAATGTAGTAGTTTCTCTTCTTCCTGTGACATTATTTTGACTTCCAAATGTAGTAGTTTCTCTTCGTCATGTGACATTATTTTGACTTCCAAATGTAGTAGTTTCTCTTCGTCATGTGACATTATTTTGACTTCCAAATGTAGTAGTTTCTCTTCTTCCTGTGACATTATTTTGACTTCCAAATGTAGTAGTTTCTCTTCGTCATGTGACATTATTTTGACTTCCAAATGTAGTAGTTTCTCTTCGTCATGTGACATTATTTTGACTTCCAAATGTAGTAGTTTCTCTTCGTCATGTGACATTATTTTGACTTCCAAATGTAGTAGTTTCTCTTCGTCATGTGACATTATTTTGACTTCCAAATGTAGTAGTTTCTCTTCGTCATGTGACATTATTTTGACTTCCAAATGTAGTAGTTTCTCTTCTTCCTGTGACATTATTTTGACTTCCAAATGTAGTTGTTTCTCTTCGTCCTGTGATATTATTCTGACTTCCAAATGTAGTAGTTTCTCTTCGTCCTGTGGCATTAATCTGACTTTCAAATGTAGTAGTTTCTCTTCGTCCTATGATATCATTCTGATTTCCAAACGTAATGGTTTCTCTTCATCCTGTGATATTTTTCTGACTTCCAAATGTATTTGTATCTCTTCGTCATGTGACATTATTGTAACTTCAAAATGAAGTGGTTTATGTTCGTCCGCTGATATCCCGACTTATAAATGCAATTGTTTCTCTTCGTCGTGTGATATTATACTGAGTTAAAAATGTAGTTATTTATCTTCATTCTGTGACACTACACAATTCTGTATAGTTTTACACTATGAGAAATTTCCCGGTTATTCTGAACTGAGTTAGTCTGAACAGAATCTAGGTTTAGTTAGGGTTTGTAGTGAGTAAAAGGACGAAAATGAAGAAAAACAAAATACGAAGTAAAAATCATCTGTAGAGTTTAGGGGGCCCCTAGAAATAAGAGACCACATTCCCGGGCCATATGGGTTTAGTCGGTGATCTTGACCGTATGTTGTTCGTTGGGATGGGTTGTTTTACCTCTGAGCGGCACTTTTTTGCACACCATGGGCTAAATGGCCAGGTCACATGCACCCCGAAGGCTCAGAGAAGGTTGGGGGTGGGGACCCACTGGAACAGCTGTTGGGAGACGGATGGTAGCCTCCCGTCAAGGCCATCCAGCGTGTTCTTTAACGTGCACAGGGTATGGCTCTCCCGCACACGGTCCCACGGCTTAACGTCCCATCCGATGGACGGCGGCCTTTCCAAGCCCATCGGTGTCCCCTACTGACCGTGGGCAGGGCGGGGAATTTTGTGGAGATAAATCTCAACGCTGACCCAGCTGGGACTCGAACCTGGGAACTGCAGATTACGAGCCTGGCGCGCTACCGACTGAGCCACCCCCGCCCGGCCCCGACGGATGTTGTGCATATTACATTCATTTTTGAAGCAATTTTTAGAGATCTGTAAAACGGAAGAAAAAAAAAAAATCTTACACTGGAATGCAAATTCAGTCTCGTGCGCCCCCCCCCCCCAACCCCGAATCTGTTTATTAATTTCTTTCCCGATACCACCATTTAATTTTATCCTAGATCCGGATATGTTATTTTATACAGAAGAAGCTGAAGTATTAAATCCTGAAACTAAATCACGAATGTTTGCTATTTTTCGCAACTTTATCTTAATCTAAAAGATCATAAAAAAAGTGTCCTTGGAACTTTTTTTTAAGATAAGTTGACGATTCTACTGCAGAAAGAGAACTTTTATGACGCTATCTCTGAACCATATAAAAACACGTCTGATGTGGCAACAGAGTCTTTATAACACTTTGAGAGACATTTACGACAACAGAAGAAGAAGAATGACAACAAATCAAACCTTTCGTAAGAAAGTATCCCTAACCGTGTCAAGTTAAGCTAGACGAAATGCTATCTTACCTCTGGAGTAAACAGAATTTTCAAAGGGTTGGGTTGTTTTACCTCTGAGCGGCACTTTTCTGCACACCATGGACTAAATGGCCAGGTCACATGGACCCCGAACGCTCAGAGAAGGTTGGGGGAAGGGACCCACTGGAACAGCTGTTGGGAGACAGATGGTAGCCTCCCGTCAAGGCCATCCAGCGTGTTCTTTAACGTTGGGTTGTTTTACCTCTGAGCGGCACTTTTTGCACACCATGGGCTAAATGGCCAGGTCACATGGACCCTGCAGGCTCACAGAAGGTTTGGGGAGGGGACCCACTGGAACAGCTGTTGGGAGACAGATGGTAGCCTCCCGTCAAGGCCATCCAGCATGTTCTTTAACGTTGGGTTGTTTTACCTCTGAGCGGCACTTTTTGCACACCATGGGCTAAATGGCCAGGTCACAAGGACCCCGAAGGCTCAGAGAAGGTTTGGGGGAGGGGACCCACTGGAACAGCTGTTGGGAGATAGATGATAGCCTCCCGTCAAGGCCATCCAGCGTGTTCTTTAACGTTGGGTTGTTTTACCTCTGAGCGCACTTTTTTGCACACCATGGGCTAAATGGCCAGGTCACATGGACCCCGAAGGCTAAGAGAAGTTTGGGAGAGGGGACCCACTGGAACAGCTGTTGGGAGACAAATGGTAGCCTCCCGTCAAGGCCATCCAGCGTGTTCTTTAACGTGCACAGGGTATGTCTCTCCCGCACACGGAGCCACGGCTTAACGTCACATCCGACGGACGGCGGCCTTTCCAAGCCCATCGGTGTCCCCTACTGACCGTGGGCAGGGCGGGGAATTTTGTGGAGATAAATCTCAACGCTGACCCAGCTGGGACTCGAACCTGGGAACTACAGATTACGAGCCTGGCGCGCTACCGACTGAGCCACCCCCGCCCCAAAAATTTTTAAAGAAAATGTCGCTTATCCCTGTCATATTGATTCGAAAAAGTCAAATAGTGATGCATTTGCAGTGTCTGTCAAACACTATAGGGTAATTGGCCAGGTCATAAGAACCCCAAGGGCTTAGAGAAGGTTGGGGGATGAAAATTTGAAATCCGGGCTTACAGAAGGTTGGATGAAGGTCATCCAGCGTGTTCTTAACGTGCACAGGGTGTGGTTAAGATTTGATTTTTTTTTACATCTGAGCGGCACTGTTTTGCACACAATTGACTAAGTCTCCAGGTCGACCCCGAGGGTTCAGAGAAGGTTGAAATGGAACCTACTGGACAACGGTTAGGAGAGAGATGGCAGCCGCCCTTCAAGGTCATCCAGCGTGTTCTTTAACGTGCACAGGGTTAAATATAATAGGCTAGGGTTTAATGTTTTAGCTCTGAGCGCACTCTTTTGTACACAATGGGCTAAATTTTGGCCAGGTCACTAGGACCCCGCGGGCTCAGAGAAGGTTGGGGGAGGAAACCCACTGGACAGCTCTTAGGTTGGTTGTTTTACCTCTGAGCGACACTTTTTTTGCACACCATGGGCTAAACGGCCAGGTCACAAGGACCCCGAAGTCTCAGAGAAGGTTGGGGAAGGGGACCCACTGGAACAGCTGTTGGGAGACAGATGGTAGCCTATCGTCAAGGCCATCCAGCGTGTTCTTTAACGTTGGGTTGTTTTACCTCTGAGCTGCACTCTTTTTGCACATCATGGGCTAAATGGCCAGGTCATAAGGACCCTGAAGTCTCAGAGAAGGTTGGGGGAGAGGACCCACTGGAACAGCCGTTGGGACTCTGATGGTAGCCTCCCATCAAGGCCATCCAGCGTGTTCCTTAACGTTGGGTTGTTTTACCTCTGAGCTGCACCTTTTTTGCACATCATGGGCTAAACGGCCAGGTCACAAGGAACCCGAAGTCTCAGAGAAGGTTGAGGGAGGGGACCCACTGGAACAGCTGTTGGGAGACAGATGGTAGCCTCCCGTCAAGGCCATCCTGCGTGTTCTTTAACGTGAGCAGGGTATGGCTCTCTCGCAAACGGGGCCACGGCTTAACGTCCCATCCGACGAACGGTGGCCTTTCCAAGCCCATCGGTGTCCCCTACTGACCGTGGACACGTCGGGGAGTTTTGCGGAAATAAATCTCAACGCTGACCCAGCTGGGGCTCGAACTTGGGAATTGCATATTACGAGCCTGGCGCGCTACCGACTGAGCCACCCCCGCCCCACAGCTCTTAGGAGACAGATGGTATCCTCACGTCTAGACCATTCAGTATTTTCTTTAACGGACACACGGGGTTAAGATTCAGTCCGTTGGATAGAGAACTTGCTACAGAGGTTTGACAGAAGACTGCCAGTATATGGGGCGGGGGTTGCTCAGTCGGTAGCGCGCCAGGCTCGTAATATGTAGTTCCCAGGTTCGAGTCCCAGCTGGGTAAGCTTTGAGATTTATCTCCACAAAATTCCCCGCCCTGCCCACGGTCAGTAGAGGACACCGATGGGCTTGGAAACGCAGCCGTCCGTCTCCCGCCTTGTGCGGGCGAGACATACCCTGTGCACGTTAAAGAACACGCTGGATGGCCTTGATGGGAGGCTACCATTTGTCTCCCAACAGCTGTTCCAGTGAGTCCCCTCCCCCAACCTTCTTTGAGCCTTCGGGGTCCATGTGACCTGGCCATTTAGCCCATGGTGTGAAAAAAAGTGCCGCTCAGAGGTAAAACAACCCAACTCAAGTATCACTTAAAGATGAGAAAGACGCTTTTTTTAACCCCTCCTTGGGTTAAGGGAACAGATAATTACTGTCAGTGGAAACCTCTTGATTTTCATACTCCATCAGCGAAATTTCGAATTTTTACCATAAATACATTGGTTTCCATAAATTAAGAAAAATCTCTATGTTAAGTCAATGGGAAGCTAACGTCAAAGCTCTATAACTTCTAAAATAAGTTTCTTTTGTTTTAAAAAATGAAATTGCAGATAAAGATTTCAATCAAATAAATCAAAATCTCGATTTTCAACAATGTTCGTTCAGTATTTAATGAGTTATGGAAGTTTGAATATTTAATGACAGCAATGCCAGTCTTAAGAAACTTATATAAACTGACTAGTGAAAGAATTCTGTACACAAAAATGTAAAATACAAACTTATTTTATTAAATGTTTTGATCCAATGCTTATTACTAAGTTTTAATTAACTTCTGAAGTCAATTTTTGTGGCTGGCATTGTTATCGCTAAATATTCAAACTTCTATAACTCATTAAATACTGAACGAATATTGTTGAAAATCGAGATATTGATTTATTTGATTGAGATCTTTATCTGCAATCACATTTTACAAAGCATAAAAACTTGTTTTAGAAGGTTTTTCTTTAATTTATTGAAACCAGTGTAGTTCATTTCAAATATACACTTAAAATATGGTCATTGTGAAACTTTTTTCCACCGCTAGAGGTCGCCATTTGAATTAATGGGAGATTCGAGAAATAAGAGTCATAATGCTTCGAACCCATAAAAGAATTTTTAATTTATCTCTAAAAACAAATAAATTGAATGTTATATAAAAAAAATAAATAATTAATGAAAAAATTTTCAGGATATTTTGGTTTCAATAATTGTTAAAAAGCACAATGCAACCTGTACCTCGAAAATAAGTCATCTACAACGATAAAAGAACATAACACAGTCCAAGGTTGTTTACTTCTTTTTTCTTTAAACGTTATAAAAAAAAATTGCTTTCTTTAAATTGTAAAGAGTAAATGGCAAGCGTAATGACTTATGGGGGAAAATCGAAACATATACGTTTCATTATTATTTTAATTGATATCTGAGGTAAATATTTACAAAGCATTGCAATTGCGAAATATTCCAGATTCAATAATTTTAACTCTTGAACGAATATAACTGAAAAATCCTGATTTAAGTAGATTTTGTTATGATCTTTAATTTATCTTGTCAAATATTTTAAGGGCGGGGGTGGTTCAGTCGGTAGCGCGCCAGGCTCGTAATCTGTAGTTCCCAGGTTCGACTCCCAGCTGGGTCAGCGTTGAGATTTATCTCCGCAAAATTCCCTGCCCTGCCCACGGTCAGTAGGGGACACCAATGGGCTTGGAAAGGCCGCCGTCCGTCGGATGGGACGTTAGGCCGTGGCCCAGTGTGCGGGAGAGCCATACCCTGTGCACGTTAAAGAACACGCTGGATGGCCTTGACGGGAGGCTACCATCTGTCTCCCAACAGCTGTTCCAGTGGGTCCCCTCCCCCAACCTACTCTGAGCCTTCGGGGTCCATGTGACCTGGCCATTTAGCCCATGGTGTGCAAAAAAGTGCCGCTCAGAGGTAAAACAATCCAGTTCTATCCGCAACTTCTTAACCAGAATAGTTTCTAATTTAAATAACTGTCATCTATATATCATTACTGTATCCAAGTGTTTTCAAACAGACTTTCCAGGAAATGTTTTTGAAGGAGCCCTAAGGCTATCAGATCTCATTACTTCATTAAACGTCAGGTGTTCCAATTTCTAGCTAAATGTACTACTTATAGGCCAGCCCCAGGGAGCCAATAAAGTATGTCTCGTGCGTGTGAAAACGTTCAGCTGGAATAGAGCGACTTCTTTTCATTACGGTGAATACAAAAGATAAAGTATAGCACATCGTCACAAACACCTTAATGGTAACTTTATCAAGTATCGCAATAAAAGTCAGGTTACAATTCTAGCATTTACTGATAACAATTTCACTGGTAAGTAAGTCTTCAAAGACTTGTGCTTACAATGATACATTATGGTACATAAAAGAATTGCAGATGGTTTTCGTATACTATATCGTTTCTTCATATATATATTTCAAAACCCTGCATTGTAAAATATCCTTTTTTTTTGTTGAAATAAATGGAAAAATCTATAAAGGTGTAGTTTTATTTTGTCGTAAACTTTTTGTATTATCTGAAGTCGTGGTAGGAGATATATTATTGAGTTATATTCTGTGTTTAAATTAAGAATAAAAAAATCAATTATTCTTGAGGTTGGGTTGGGTTGTTTTACCTCTGAGCGGCACTTTTTTGCACACAATGGGCTAAATGGCCAGGTCACAAGGACCCCGAAGGCTCAGAGAAGGTTTGGGGGAGGGGACCCACTGGAACAGCTGTTAGGAGACAGATGGTAGCCTCCCGTCAAAGCCATCCAGCGTGTTCTTTAACGTTGGGTTGTTTTACCTCTGAGCGGCACTTTTTTGCCCACCATGGGCTAAATGGCCAGGTTACATGGACCCCGAAGGCTCAGAGAAGGTTGGGGGAGGGGACCCACTGGAACAGCTGTTGGGAGATAGATGATAGTCTCCCGTCAAGACCACCCAGCGTGTTCTTTAACGTTGGGTTGTTTTACCTCTGAGCGGCACTTTTTTGCCCACCATGGGCTAAATGGCCAGGTTACATGACCCCGAAGGCTCAGAGAAGGTTGGGGGAGGGGACCCACTGGAACAGCTGTTGGGAGACAGATGGTAGCCTCCCGTCAAGGCCATCCAGCGTGTTCTTTAACGTGCACAGGGTATGGCTCTCCCACATACGGCGCCACGGCTTAACGCCCCATCCGACCAACGGCGGCCTTTCCAAGCCCATCGGTGTCTCCTACTGACCGTGGGCAGGGCGGGGAGTATTCTTGAGGTAGATTGGGTTAAAGATCATCAGGTAAAAAGTTTTTCTTTTGCTGTTTATCATGTATTTAAGTTAGGAAAATAACACCATGTATACGAAGTGGAATGATGTAATCATAATGTTGATAATAATTGATATTGTGATAGTATTTGTGTCTCTCACGCAATGCTTTGTCAACGATTGCCATTGATACGATAGAATAACAATGATAATGCAGATAATCATGACTAATGAAGTTGTTTAGGGTATCAGTTATGAGAATGGTGACCTGAAGATAAAAGAGTAGCCTGCAGAAAGCAGATATTGCTTGCCGGCTGAAACATGTGGAAGAGTTTTCTCTCAGTTAGAGATTCAGACTGTTTCCTGGAAAGGTTAAGACAGTTTGCTGGAGGGAAGCAGAAAATAGTTTTTAAAAGACGTAAAGTGTTTGCTGGCTGAATGATGTAAAATGTTTGCTGGTTGAATGATGTAAAATGTTTGCTGGCTGAGTGATGTAAAATGTTTGCTGGCTGAATGATGTAAAATGTTTGCTGACTGAATGATGTAAAATGTTTGCTGGTTGAATGATGTAAAATGTTTGCTGGTTGAATGATGTAAAATGTTTGCTGGCTGAATGATGTAAAATGTTTGCTGGTTGAATGATGTAAAATGTTTGCTGGCTGAATGATGTAAAATGTTTGCTGGCTGAAAGATGTAAAAATGTTTGCTGGCTGAATGATGTAAAATGTTTGCTGGCTGAACGATGTAAAAATGTTTGCTGGCTGAATGATGTAAAATGTTTGCTGACTGAAAGATGTAAAATGTTTGCTGACTGAAAGATGTAAAATGTTTGCTGGTTGAATGATGTAAAATGTTTGCTGGCTGAATGATGTAAAATGTTTGCTGGTTGAATGATGTAAAATGTTTGCTGGTTGAATGATGTAAAATGTTTGCTGGCTGAACGATGTAAAATGTTTGCTGGTTGAATGATGTAAAATGTTTGCTGGCTGAATGATGTAAAATGTTTGCTGGTTGAATGATGTAAAATGTTTGCTGGTTGAATGATGTAAAATGTTTGCTGGCTGAAAGATGTAAAATGTTTGCTGGTTGAATGATGTAAAATGTTTGCTGGCTGAATGATGTAAAATGTTTGCTGGTTGAATGATGTAAAATGTTTGCTGGTTGAATGATGTAAAATGTTTGCTGGCTGAACGATGTAAAATGTTTGCTGGCTGAATGATGTAAAATGTTTGCTGGTTGAATGATGTAAAATGTTTGCTGGCTGAATGATGTAAAATGTTTGCTGGCTGAAAGATGTAAAAATGTTTGCTGGCTGAATGATGTAAAATGTTTGCTGGCTGAACGATGTAAAAATGTTTGCTGGCTGAATGATGTAAAATGTTTGCTGACTGAAAGATGTAAAATGTTTGCTGACTGAAAGATGTAAAATGTTTGCTGGTTGAATGATGTAAAATGTTTGCTGGCTGAATGATGTAAAATGTTTGCTGGTTGAATGATGTAAAATGTTTGCTGGTTGAATGATGTAAAATGTTTGCTGGCTGAACGATGTAAAATGTTTGCTGGTTGAATGATGTAAAATGTTTGCTGGCTGAATGATGTAAAATGTTTGCAGGCTGAATGATGTAAAATGTTTGCTGGCTGAATGATGTAAAAATGTTTGCTGGCTGAATGATGTAAAAATGTTTGCTGGCTGAATGATGTAAAATGTTTGCTGGTTGAATGATGTAAAATGTTTGCTGGTTGAATGATGTAAAATGTTTGCTGGTTGAATGATGTAAAACGTTTGCTTGCTGAACGATGTAAAATGTTTGCTGGCTGAACGATGTAAAATGTTTGCTGGCTGAATGATATAAAAATGTTTGCTGGTTGAATGATGTAAAATGTTTGCTGGCTGAATGATGTAAAATGTTTGCTGGCTGAATGATGTAAAAACGTTTGCTGGCTGAATGATGTAAAACGTTTGCTGGCTGAACGATGTAAAATGTTTGCTGGCTGAACGATGTAAAAATATTTGCTGACTGAATGATGTAAAAATGTTTGCTGGCTGAATGATGTAAAATGTTTGCTGACTGAATGATGTAAAATGTTTGCTGGTTGAATGATGTAAAATGTTTGCTGGTTGAATGATGTAAAATGTTTGCTGGCTGAATGATGTAAAATGTTTGCTGGTTGAATGATGTAAAATGTTTGCTGGCTGAATGATGTAAAATGTTTGCTGGCTGAAAGATGTAAAAATGTTTGCTGGCTGAATGATGTAAAATGTTTGCTGGCTGAACGATGTAAAAATGTTTGCTGGCTGAATGATGTAAAATGTTTGCTGACTGAAAGATGTAAAATGTTTGCTGACTGAAAGATGTAAAATGTTTGCTGGTTGAATGATGTAAAATGTTTGCTGGCTGAATGATGTAAAATGTTTGCTGGTTGAATGATGTAAAATGTTTGCTGGTTGAATGATGTAAAATGTTTGCTGGCTGAACGATGTAAAATGTTTGCTGGTTGAATGATGTAAAATGTTTGCTGGCTGAATGATGTAAAATGTTTGCTGGCTGAATGATGTAAAAATGTTTGCTGGCTGAATGATGTAAAAATGTTTGCTGGCTGAATGATGTAAAATGTTTGCTGGTTGAATGATGTAAAATGTTTGCTGGTTGAATGATGTAAACGTTTGCTTGCTGAACGATGTAAAATGTTTGCTGGCTGAACGATGTAAAATGTTTGCTGGCTGAATGATGTAAAAATGTTTGCTGGTTGAATGATGTAAAATGTTTGCTGGCTGAATGATGTAAAATGTTTGCTGGCTGAATGATGTAAAAACGTTTGCTGGCTGAATGATGTAAAACGTTTGCTGGCTGAACGATGTAAAATGTTTGCTGGCTGAACGATGTAAAATGTTTGCTGGCTGAATGATGTAAAAATATTTGCTGACTGAATGATGTAAAAATGTTTGCTGGCTGAATGATGTAAAATGTTTGCTGGCTGAATGATGTAAAATGTTTGCTGGCTGAATGATGTAAAATGTTTGCTGGCTGAATGATGTAAAATGTTTGCAGGCTGAATGATGTAAAACGTTTGCTGGCTGAATGATGTAAAATGTTTGCTGGCTGAATGATGTAAAATGTTTGCTGGCTGAATGATGTAAAATGTTTGCTGGCTGAATGATGTAAAATGTTTGCTGGCTGAATGATGTAAAATGTTTGCTGGCTGAATGATGTAAAATGTTTGCTGGCTGAATGACGTAAAAATGTTTGCTGGCTGAATGATGTAAAACGTTTGCTGGCTGAATGATGTAAAATGTTTGCTGGTTGAATGATGTAAAATGTTTGCTGGCTGAATGATGTAAAATGTTTGCTGGCTGAATGATGTAAAATGTTTGCTGGCTGAATGATGTAAAATGTTTGCTGGCTGAATGATGTAAAATGTTTGCTGGCTGAATGATGTAAAATGTTTGCTGGCTGAATGATGTAAAACGTTTGCAGGCTGAATGATGTAAAACGTTTGCTGGCTGAATGATGTAAAATGTTTGCTGGCTGAATGACGTAAAAATGTTTGCTGGCTGAATGATGTAAAACGTTTGCTTGCTGAATGATGTAAAATGTTTGCTGGCTGAATGATGTAAAATGTTTGCTGGCTGAATGATGTAAAAATGTTTGCTGGCTGAATGATGTAAAATGTTTGCTGGCTGAATGATGTAAAAATGTTTGCTGGCTGAATGATGTAAAATGTTTGCTGGCTGAATGATGTAAAATGTTTGCTGGCTGAATGATGTAAAAATGTTTGCTGGCTGAATGATGTAAAATGTTTGCTGACTCAAAGATGTTAAATATGTAATTAATAGAGGGTAAAATTTTTAAAGATACCGTTTGTAAAATCTGACTGAGTAAATTTTTTCCCCCGCCAATTTTGAAAGCGATGTATTTAGTAACTGTTTGAAATTCGAATTCTATAAATAACGTGAAACTAATTATCTCCTTTTGATCTTTCAGTTTCCCCATTTCAACTAAGCGAGATGTGAATCTAGAAGAATCAGCGAAGTAAGTTAGATTTCTCTACTTGAAATGCTAATTTAAATAAAAAAAATTAAAAAACGGAGAACGGAATATTTTTAAAATTTCGCGGGTGTGTGTGAAATGCTATTCCCTTGCTCTTCTGGATCATAAAATTTTCCTTTTATTATCTAGATAGAGAGATAGATAATTTTTATTTCAGATAATGTTTTACAGTATGCAAAAACTTTTGAGGTTTCACAACTGGTTTCAGAACTGGAGCGTGTACAGTTGCTGTACACGCTCCAGATATTTTTTCTGAATTCTGTAATCAACCCTATTGTTCGAATACTTTTTTGAGCAACTGTAGATGGTCATATTATTTTGATACTAGATCGTGTGGGCTCACTCACGGAAATATTGAGCGTGTGCAGTTATCGTTCACAGCAAACTGGAGCGTGTGCAGTAACTGGAGCGTGTACAGTTGCTGTACACGCTCCAGATATTTTTCCTGAATTCTGTAATCACGTGACACGAAGGATGCCAGATCACTAATTTCGAAAAAAATCGTTGCCAGATATTTTTCCTGAATTCTGTAATCACGTGACACGAAGGTTGCCAGGTCACTAATTTCTAAAAAATCGTTGCTAGATATTTTTCCTGAATTCTGTAATCGACCATAGTGTTAGGATACTTTTTTTTGAGCGACTTCATTCTCAACAAGTCAGGATAAATACATCATTCCAAATTTCTACTTTTGATGTAATTTCCATATTTCCGTTTGATATATTTTGAACAGTTAATATTTGACTCTAGTTTTATCATTTGAAAATAATCACTAAATAGATATGAAATGTTGTTTGCTTCTTTCTTTCCCAGCCTTTTAAATGTGTCATTAACAGTGTGAGTATATTTTGGTATTTAAAGTATTTCATAGAAATTATTTTTTTTAAATATATATTTTTTTGCCAATACAATTTCTTTATAGTTATATAGATACAGTGGCGGCTCGCATATAGGCACTGTGCAACTGCAGCACCCCCAATTTCAACTTAATATTATCGATAACATTTAATATAATGAGTCCTTTTTTTCTTTAATTCTTTCTTTATATTTGTACAATATATAATCCTTAAGCTTAATGTCAGTAGCCATCCCCCAGTTTATGAAAAAGATACAAAAATCTTTGCATGGAACTGTGCGCTTCACAGTACTAGAGGCGAGGCGTTTGACTGTTGTGCGCATGCGCACATAGGAAGCTACACGCGAGTTATTTTACTACTAACGTTTTTTACTACTAACGTTATTTTACTACACGCACTAATTTTACTAGTTATTTTACTACTAACGAGTTATTTTACTACTAACGAGTTATTTTACTACACGCACTAATTTTAGCTACGAGCCGCCACTGTATAGATATATAATTTATTAGATTGCAGATAAAATATTTAAAATCTTGTGTTTGATTCTTAGAAAGAGACTTGCTCGCCTGTAAATCGCAGGTGACTATTTCATCATTCTCCCGTCCATTACATCAATTTACAAAATCCACTGAATTGTTTCGGATCTGGAAAAAAAAATAAATAGTTGAGAAGGAAAGACCAAGAAACACAATCCAGCAGGAAAAGTATAAGGGGGCGTGATTTAATTGTTTTATCTCTGAGCGGCACTTTTTTGCACACCATGGATTAAATGGCCAGGTCACAAGAACCCCGGAGGCTCAGAGAAGGTTGGGGGAGGGGACCCACTGGAAGAGCTGTTGGTAGACAGATGGTAGTCTCCCGTCAAGGCCATTCATATTTTGCACAAAATGGGCTAAATAGCCAGGTCACAAGGACACCGAAGGCTCAGAGAAGGTTGGGGGAGGGGTCCCACTGGAACAGCTTTTGGGAGACAGATGGTAGTCTGCCGTCAAGGCCATTCATATTTTGCACAAAATGGGCTAAATGGCCAGGGGACAACAATCCCGAAGTTTCAGAGAAGGTTGGGGGAGGGGACCCACTGGAACAGCTGTTGGGAGATATATGGTAGCCTCCCGTCAAGGCCATTCATATTTTGCACAAAATGGGCTAAATGGCCAGATCACAAGAACCCCGAATGCTCTGAGAAGGCTGGGGGAGGGGACCCACTGGATCAGCTGTTGAGAGACAGATGGTAGTCTCCCGTCAAGGCTATTCATATTTTGCACAAAATGGGGTAAATGGCCAGATCAGAAGAACCCCGAAGGTTCAGAGAAGGTTGGGGGAGGGGACCCACTGGAACAGCTGTTGGGAGATAGATGGTAGTCTCCCGTCAAGGCCATTCATATTTTGCACAAAATGGGCTAAATGGCCAGATCACAAGAACCCCGAATGCTCTGAGAAGGCTGGGGGAGGGGACCCACTGGATCAGCTGTTGAGAGACAGATGGTAGTCTCCCTTCAAGGCTATTCATATTTTGTACAAAATGGGGTAAATGGCCAGATCAGAAGAACCCCGAAGGTTCAGAGAAGGTTGGGGGAGGGGACCCACTGGAACAACTGTTCGGAGATAGATGGTAGTCTCCCGTCAAGGCCATTCATATTTTGCACAAAATGGGCTAAATGGCCAGATCACAAGAACCCCGAATGCTCTGAGAAGGCTGGGGGAGGGGACCCACTGGATCAGCTGTTGAGAGACAGATGGTAGTCTCCCGTCAAGGTTATTCATATTTTGCACAAAATGGGGTAAATGGCCAGATCAGAAGAACCCCGAAGGTTCAGAGAAGGTTGGGGGAGGGGACCCACTGGAACAGCTGTTGGGAGATAGATGGTAGTCTCCCGTCAAGGCCATTCATATTTTGCACAAAATGGGCTAAATGGCCAGATCACAAGAACCCCGAATGCTCTGAGAAGGCTGGGGGAGGGGACCCACTGGATCAGCTGTTGAGAGACAGATGGTAGTCTCCCTTCAAGGCTATTCATATTTTGCACAAAATGGGGTAAATGGCCAGATCAGAAGAACCCCGAAGGTTCAGAGAAGGTTGGGGGAGGGGACCCACTGGAACAGCTGTTGGGAGATATATGGTAGCCTCCCGTCAAGGCCATTCATATTTTGCACAAAATGGGCTAAATGGCCAGATCACAAGAACCCCGAATGCTCTGAGAAGGCTGGGGGAGGGGACCCACTGGATCAGCTGTTGAGAGACAGATGGTAGTCTCCCGTCAAGGCTATTCATATTTTGCACAAAATGGGGTAAATGGCCAGATCAGAAGAACCCCGAAGGTTCAGAGAAGGTTGGGGGAGGGGACCCACTGGAACAGCTGTTGGGAGATAGATGGTAGTCTCCCGTCAAGGCCATTCATATTTTGCACAAAATGGGCTAAATGGCCAGATCACAAGAACCCCGAATGCTCTGAGAAGGCTGGGGGAGGGGGACCCACTGGATCAGCTGTTGAGAGACAGATGGTAGTCTCCCTTCAAGGCTATTCATATTTTGCACAAAATGGGGTAAATGGCCAGATCAGAAGAACCCCGAAGGTTCAGAGAAGGTTGGGGGAGGGGACCCACTGGAACAGCTGTTGGGAGATATATGGTAGCCTCCCGTCAAGGCCATTCATATTTTGCACAAAATGGGCTAAATGGCCAGATCACAAGAACCCCGAATGCTCTGAGAAGGCTGGGGGAGGGGACCCACTGGATCAGCTGTTGAGAGACAGATGGTAGTCTCCCGTCAAGGCCATTCATATTTTGCACAAAATGGGCTAAATGGCCAGATCACAAGAACCCCGAATGCTCTGAGAAGGCTGGGGGAGGGGACCCACTGGATCAGCTGTTGAGAGACAGATGGTAGTCTCCCTTCAAGGCTATTCATATTTTGCACAAAATGGGGTAAATGGCCAGATCAGAAGAACCCCGAAGGTTCAGAGAAGGTTGGGGGAGGGGACCCACTGGAACAGCTGTTGGGAGATATATGGTAGCCTCCCGTCAAGGCCATTCATATTTTGCACAAAATGGGCTAAATGGCCAGATCACAAGAACCCCGAAGGCTCAGAGAAGGTTGGGGGAGGGGACCCACTGGATCAGCTGTTGAGAGACAGATGGTAGTCTCCCGTCAAGGCTATTCATATTTTGCACAAAATGGGGTAAATGGCCAGATCAGAAGAACCCCGAAGGTTCAGAGAAGGTTGGGGGAGGGGACCCACTGGAACAGCTGTTCGGAGATAGATGGTAGTCTCCCGTCAAGGCCATTCATATTTTGCACAAAATGGGCTAAATGGCCAGATCACAAGAACCCCGAATGCTCTGAGAAGGCTGGGGGAGGGGACCCACTGGATCAGCTGTTGAGAGACAGATGGTAGTCTCCCTTCAAGGCTATTCATATTTTGCACAAAATGGGGTAAATGGCCAGATCACAAGAACCCCGAATGCTCTGAGAAGGTTGGGGGAGGGGACCCACTGGAACAGCTGTTGAGAGACAGATGGTAGTCTCCCGTCAAGGCTATTCATATTTTGCACAAAATGGGGTAAATGGCCAGATCAGAAGAACCCTGAAGGTTCAGAGAAGGTTGGGGGAGGGGACCCACTGGAACAGCTGTTGAGAGACAGATGGTAGTCTCCCGTCAAGGCTATTCATATTTTGCACAAAATGGGGTAAATGGCCAGATCACAAGAACCCCGAAGGCTCAGAGAAGGTTGGGGGAGGGGACCCACTGGAACAGCTGTTGAGAGACAGATGGTAGTCTCCCTTCAAGGCTATTCATATTTTGCACAAAATGGGGTAAATGGCCAGATCACAAGAACCCCGAAGGCTCAGAGAAGGTTGGGGGAGGGGACCCACTGGAACAGCTGTTGAGAGACAGATGGTAGTCTCCCGTCAAGGCTATTCATATTTTGCACAAAATGGGGTAAATGGCCAGATCAGAAGAACCCTGAAGGTTCAGAGAAGGTTGGGGGAGGGGACCCACTGGAACAGCTGTTGAGAGACAGATGGTAGTCTCCCGTCAAGGCTATTCATATTTTGCACAAAATGGGGTAAATGGCCAGATCACAAGAACCCCGAAGGCTCAGAGAAGGTTGGGGGAGGGGACCCACTGGAACAGCTGTTGAGAGACAGATGGTAGTCTCCCTTCAAGGCTATTCATATTTTGCACAAAATGGGGTAAATGGCCAGATCACAAGAACCCCGAATGCTCAGAGAAGGTTGGGGGAGGGGACCCACTGGAACAGCTGTTGAGAGACAGATGGTAGTCTCCCTTCAAGGCTATTCATATTTTGCACAAAATGGGGTAAATGGCCAGATCACAAGAACCCCGAAGGCTCAGAGAAGGTTGGGGGAGGGGACCCACTGGAACAGCTGTTGAGAGACAGATGGTAGTCTCCCGTCAAGGCTATTCATATTTTGCACAAAATGGGGTAAATGGCCAGATCACAAGAACCCCGAAGGCTCAGAGAAGGTTGGGGGAGGGGACCCACTGGATCAGCTGTTGAGAGACAGATGGTAGCCTCCCGTCAAGGCTATTCATATTTTGCACAAAATGGGGTAAATGGCCAGATCACAAGAACCCCGAAGGCTCAGAGAAGGTTGGGGGAGGGGACCCACTGGAACAGCTGTTGAGAGACAGATGGTAGTCTGCCGTCAAGGCTATTCATATTTTGCACAAAATGGGGTAAATGGCCAGATCACAAGAACCCCGAAGGCTCAGAGAAGGTTGGGGGAGGGGACCCACTGGAACAGCTGTTGAGAGACAGATGGTAGTCTCCCGTCAAGGCTATTCATATTTTGCACAAAATGGGGTAAATGGCCAGATCACAAGAACCCCGAAGGCTCAGAGAAGGTTGGGGGAGGGGACCCACTGGAACAGCTGTTGAGAGACAGATGGTAGTCTCCCGTCAAGGCTATTCATATTTTGCACAAAATGGGGTAAATGGCCAGATCACAAGAACCCCGAAGGCTCAGAGAAGGTTGGGGGAGGGGACCCACTGGAACAGCTGTTGAGAGACAGATGGTAGTCTGCCGTCAAGGCTATTCATATTTTGCACAAAATGGGGTAAATGGCCAGATCACAAGAACCCCGAAGGCTCAGAGAAGGTTGGGGGAGGGGACCTACTGGATCAGCTGTTGAGAGACAGATGGTAGCCTCCCGTCAAGGCTATTCATATTTTGCACAAAATGGGGTAAATGGCCAGATCACAAGAACCCCGAAGGCTCAGAGAAGGTTGGGGGAGGGGACCCACTGGAACAGCTGTTGAGAGACAGATGGTAGTCTCCCGTCAAGGCTATTCATATTTTGCACAAAATGGGGTAAATGGCCAGATCACAAGAACCCCGAAGACTCAGAGAAAGTTGGGGGAGGGGACCCACTGGAACAGCTGTTGAGAGACAGATGGTAGCCTCCCGTCAAGGCTATTCATATTTTGCACAAAATGGGGTAAATGGCCAGATCACAAGAACCCCGAAGGCTCAGAGAAGGTTGGGGGAGGGGACCCACTGGAACAGCTGTTGAGAGACAGATGGTAGTCTCCCGTCAAGGCTATTCATATTTTGCACAAAATGGGGTAAATGGCCAGATCACAAGAACCCCGAAGGCTCAGAGAAGGTTGGGGGAGGGGACCCACTGGAACAGCTGTTGAGAGACAGATGGTAGTCTCCCGTCAAGGCTATTCATATTTTGCACAAAATGGGGTAAATGGCCAGATCACAAGAACCCCGAAGGCTCAGAGAAGGTTGGGGGAGGGGACCCACTGGATCAGCTGTTGAGAGACAGATGGTAGTCTCCCGTCAAGGCTATTCATATTTTGCACAAAATGGGGTAAATGGCCAGATCACAAGAACCCCGAAGGCTCAGAGAAGGTTGGGGGAGGGGACCCACTGGAACAGCTGTTGAGAGACAGATGGAGGTCTTCTGTCAAGGCCATCCAGCGTGTTCTTTAATGTGCACAGCGTATGGCTCTTTACGGTACCACGGCTTAACGTTCCATCCGACGGACGGCGATCTTTTCAAGCCCATTGGTGTCCCCTACTGACCGTGGGCAGGGCGGGGAATATTGTGGAGATAAGTCTCAAAGCTGACCCAACTGGGATTCGAACCTGGGAACTACAGATTATGAGCCTATCTCGGCACCGACTAAGCCCACCTCCTGTCCCCGCAAATAAGGAGGTTGAATTAAGTAAGGAGAGTTATTCAACGAGAGCAATGAGAATAATATCCAACGATGAAATTTTGGTTGTCTCCGATAATTGGGAATCCATTATTAACGTGATGGTGTGTCGCGACCTGAGTTCAGTACTAACTGTGCTGCGAGGCGGTGAATTCAATACGAGGTGTATAAATAAAAATAAATACCCCCTCAAGCAGCTGCTTGCCACAGAGGTCTGACCGGAGCCTGTCAGTTTATATGCCACAGTAGAAGGTCTGTGAGGATGGCAGGACCTCAGCAGAAAAACGACACAAACAGCCATGCCTTACACGGGGCCCGAACCCAGGTCTCTTAGATCAGTATTGGGTTGTTTTACCTCTGAGCTGCACTTTTTTGCACACTATGGGCTAAATGGCCAGGTCCCATGGATCCCGAAGGCTCAGAGAAGGTTGGGGGAGGGGACCCACTGGAACAGCTGTTGGGAGACAGATGGTAGTCTCCCATCAAGGCCATCCAGTGTGTTCTTTAACGTGCACAGGGTATGGCTCTCCCGCACACGGCGTCACGGCTTAACGTCCCATCCGACGGACGGCGGCTTTTCCAAGCCCATCGGTGTCCCCTAGTGACCGTGGGCAGGGCGGGGAGTTTTGTGGAGATAAGTCTCAACGCTGACAAAGCTGGGACTCGAACCTGGGAAGTACAGATTACGAGCCTGGCGCGCTATCGACTGAGACACCCCCCCCCCACTCCCCTTAGATCAGTAACCAAGCTCGCTAACCTCTTGGCCATGGACGGCATAGCTGTGATCTGAATCCAGTACTAGATGTAACACAGCGTGAATCCAGTATTAGATTTTGCACAGTGAATCTGAAATTACATGTACTGCAACCTGAATTCAATATTAGATGGTGCAAAGTGAATCCATTATTTCATGTTGGAACATGAATTCGATATTAGATGGTCCACAACTTGAATCCAGTGTTAGATGTGGCAGAAAACGAATCTAGTATTAGATTTTTCAACGTTAATCCTGTAGTAAATTCTCCCCCCACCACCGCGTGAAGCCTGTATTAGATTTTTCAACGTTAATCCTGTAGTAGATTCTCCCCCCCCCACCACCGCGTGAATTCTGTATTAGATTTTTCAACGTTAATCCTGTAGTAGATTCCCACCACCACCACCACGTGAATCCTGTATTAGATTTTTCAACGTTAATCCTCTAGTAGATTCCCCCCACCACTACCACGTGAATCCAGTATTAGATTTTTCAACGTTAATCCTGTAGTAGATTCCCCCCCCACCACCACCACGTGAATCCTGTATTAGATTTTTCAACGTTAATCCTGTAGTAGATTCCCCCCACCACCACCACGCGAATCCAGTATTAGATTTTTCAACGTTAATCCTGTAGTAGATTCCCCCTGACCACCACCATGTGAATCCTGTATTAGATTTTTCAACGTTAATCCTGTAGTAGATTCCCCCCCCACCACCACCACATGAATCCAGTATTAGATTTTTCAAAGTTAATCCTGTAGTAGATTCCCCCACCACCACCACCTGAATCCCGTATTAGATTTTTCAACGTTAATCCTGTAGTAGATTCCTTCCACCACCACCACGTGAATCCAGTATTAGATTTTTCAACGTTAATCCTGTAGTAGATTCCTTCCACCACCACCACGTGAATCCAGTATTAGATTTTTCAACGTTAATCCTGTAGTAGATTCCCCCTACCACCACCACGTGAATCCAGTATTAGATTTTTCAACGTTAATCCTGTAGTAGTTTCCCCCCCACCACCACCACGTGAATCCTGTATTAGATTTTTCAACGTTAATCCTGTAGCAGATTCACCCACCACCACCACGTGAATCCTGTATTAGATTTTTCAACGTTAATCCTGTAGTAGATTCCCCCCCCACCACCACCACGTGAATCCAATATTAGATTTTTCAACGTTAATCCTGTAGTAGATTCCCCCCCACCACCACCACGTGAATCCAGTATTAGATTTTTCAACGTTAATCCTGTAGTAGATTCCCCCCACCACCACGTGAATCCAGTATTAGATTTTTCAACGTTAATCCTGTAGTAGATTCCCCCCACCACCACCAGGTGAATCCAGTATTAGATTTTTCAACGTTAACCCTGTAGTAGATTCCCCCCCCCACCACCACGTGAATCCTGTATTAGATTTTTCAACGTTAATCCTGTAGTAGATTCCCCCCACCACCACCACCACGTGAATCCAGTATTAGATTTTTCAACGTTAATCCTGTAGTAGATTCCCCCCACCACCACCAGGTGAATCCAGTATTAGATTTTTCAACGTTAACCCTGTAGTAGATTCCCCCCACCACCACCACGTGAATCCTGTATTAGATTTTTCAACGTTAATCCTGTAGTAGATTCCCCCACCACCACCACGTGAATCCTGTATTAGATTTTTCAACGTTAATCCTGTAGTAGATTCCTTCCACCACCACCACGTGAATCCAGTATTAGATTTTTCAACGTTAACCCTGTAGTAGATTCCCCCCACCACCACCACGTGAATCCTGTATTAGATTTTTCAACGTTAATCCTGTAGTAGATTCCCCCCACCACCACCACGTGAATCCTGTATTAGATTTTTCAACGTTAGTCCTGTAGTAGATTCCCCCACCACCACCACGTGAACCCTGTATTAGATTTTCAACGTTAATCCTGTAGTAGATTCCCCCCCCCCCACCACGTGAATCCAGTATTAGATTTTTCAACGTTAATCCTTTAGTAGATTCCCCCACCACCACCACGTGAATCCAGTATTAGATTTTTGAACGTTAATCCTGTAGTAGATTCCCCCTCCACCACCACCACGTGAATCCAGTATTAGATTTTTCAACGTTAATCCTGTAGTAGATTCCCCCCACCACCACAACGTGAATCCAGTATTAGATTTTTCAACGTTAATCCTGTAGTAGATTCCCCCCACCACCACCACCACGTGAATCCAGTATTAGATTTTTCAACGTTAATCCTGTAGTAGATTCCCCCCACCACCACCAGGTGAATCCAGTATTAGATTTTTCAACGTTAACCCTGTAGTAGATTCCCCCCCCCCACCACCACGTGAATCCTGTATTAGATTTTTCAACGTTAATCCTGTAGTAGATTCCCCCACCACCACCACGTGAATCCTGTATTAGATTTTTCAACGTTAATCCTGTAGTAGATTCCCCACCACCACCACCACATGAATCCAGTATTAGATTTTTCAACGTTAATCCTGTAGTAGATTCCCCCCACCACCACCACGTGAATCCAGTATTAGAGTTTTCAATGTTAATCCTGTAGTAGATTCCCACCACCACCACCACGTGAATCCAGTATTAGATTTTTCAACGTTAGTCCTGTGGTAGATTCCCCCCCCACCACCACGTGAACCCTGTATTAGATTTTCAACGTTAATCCTGTAGTAGATTCCCCCCCCACCACCACGTGAATCCAGTATTAGATTTTTCAACGTTAATCCTTTAGTAGATTCCCCCACCACCACCACGTGAATCCAGTATTAGATTTTTGAACGTTAATCCTGTAGTAGATTCCCCCTCCACCACCACCACGTGAATCCAGTATTAGATTTTTCAACGTTAATCCTGTAGTAGATTCCCCCCACCACCACAACGTGAATCCAGTATTAGATTTTTCAACGTTAATCCTGTAGTAGATTCCCCCCACCACCACCACCACGTGAATCCAGTATTAGATTTTTCAACGTTAATCCTGTAGTAGATTCCCCCCACCACCACCAGGTGAATCCAGTATTAGATTTTTCAACGTTAACCCTGTAGTAGATTCCCCCCACCACCACCACGTGAATCCTGTATTAGATTTTTCAACGTTAATCCTGTAGTAGATTCCCCCACCACCACCACGTGAATCCTGTATTAGATTTTTCAACGTTAATCCTGTAGTAGATTCCCCACCACCACCACCACATGAATCCAGTATTAGATTTTTCAACGTTAATCCTGTAGTAGATTCCCCCCACCACCACCACGTGAATCCAGTATTAGAGTTTTCAATGTTAATCCTGTAGTAGATTCCCACCACCACCACCACGTGAATCCAGTATTAGATTTTTCAACGTTAGTCCTGTGGTAGATTCCCCCCCCACCACCACGTGAACCCTGTATTAGATTTTCAACGTTAATCCTGTAGTAGATTCCCCCACCACCACCACGTGAATCCAGTATTAGATTTTTCAACGTTAATCCTTTAGTAGATTCCCCCCCCCCACCACGTGAATCCAGTATTAGATTTTTGAACGTTAATCCTGTAGTAGATTCCCCCTCCACCACCACCACGTGAATCCAGTATTAGATTTTTCAACGTTAATCCTGTAGTAGATTCCCCCCACCACCACAACGTGAATCCAGTATTAGATTTTTCAACGTTAATCCTGTAGTAGATTCCCCCCACCACCACCATGTGAATCCAGTATTAGAGTTTTCAATGTTAATCCTGTAGTAGATTCCCACCACCACCACCACGTGAATCCAGTATTAGATTTTTCAACGTTAGTCCTGTAGTAGATTCCCCCCCCCACCACCACCACGTGAACCCTGTATTAGATTTTCAACGTTAATCCTGTAGTAGATTCCCCACCACCACCACCACGTGAATCCAGTATTAGATTTTTCAACGTTAATCCTTTAGTAGATTCCCCCACCACCACCATGTGAATCCAGTATTAGATTTTTGAACGTTAATCCTGTAGTAGATTCCCCCTCCACCACCACCACGTGAATCCAGTATTAGATTTTTCAACGTTAATCCTGTAGTAGATTCCCCCCCCCCCCACCACAACGTGAATCCAGTATTAGATTTTTCAACGTTAATCCTGTAGTAGATTCCCCCCACCACCACCACCACGTGAATCCAGTATTAGATTTTTCAACGTTAATCCTGTAGTAGATTCCCCCCACCACCACCAGGTGAATCCAGTATTAGATTTTTCAACGTTAACCCTGTAGTAGATTCCCCCCACCACCACCACGTGAATCCTGTATTAGATTTTTCAACGTTAATCCTGTAGTAGATTCCCCCACCACCACCACGTGAATCCTGTATTAGATTTTTCAACGTTAATCCTGTAGTAGATTCCCCACCACCACCACCACATGAATCCAGTATTAGATTTTTCAACGTTAATCCTGTAGTAGATTCCCCCCCCACCACCATGTGAATCCAGTATTAGAGTTTTCAATGTTAATCCTGTAGTAGATTCCCACCATCACCACCACGTGAATCCAGTATTAGATTTTTCAACGTTAATCCTTTAGTAGATTCCCCCACCACCACCACGTGAATCCAGTATTAGATTTTTGAACGTTAATCCTGTAGTAGATTCCCCCCCACCACCACCACCACGTGAATCCAGTATTAGATTTTTCAACGTTAATCCTGTAGTAGATTCCCCCCACCACCACCAGGTGAATCCAGTATTAGAGTTTTCAATGTTAATCCTGTAGTAGATTCCCACCACCACCACCACGTGAATCCAGTATTAGATTTTTCAACGTTAATCCTGTAGTAGATTCCCCCCCCCCCACCACGTGAACCCTGTATTAGATTTTCAACGTTAATCCTGTAGTAGATTCCTCCCACCACCACCGCGTGAATCCTGTATTAGATCTTTCAACATTAATCCTGTAGTAGATTCCCCACCACCACCAACACGTGAATCCTGTATTAGATTTTTCAACGTTAATCCTGTAGTAGATTAATCCTGTAGTAGATTCCCACCACCACCACCACGTGAATCCAGTATTAGATTTTTCAACGTTAATCCTGTAGTAGATTCCCCCCACCACCACCAAGTGAATCCAGTATTACATTTTTCAACGTTAATCCTGTAGTAGATTCCCCCCACCACCACCACGTGAATCCTGTATTAGATTTTTCAACGTTAATCCTGTAGTAGATTCCCCCCACCACCACCACGTGAATCCTGTATTAGATTTTTCAACGTTAATCCTGTAGTAGATTCCCCACCACCACCACCACCACATGAATCCAGTATTAGATTTTTCAATGTTAATCCTGTAGTAGATTCCCCCCACCACCACCATGTGAATCCAGTATTAGAGTTTTCAATGTTAATCCTGTAGTAGATTCCCACCACCACCACCACGTGAATCCAGTATTAGATTTTTCAACGTTAGTCCTGTAGTAGATTCCCCCCACCACCACCACGTGAACCCTGTATTAGATTTTCAACGTTAATCCTGTAGTAGATTCCCCCCCCACCACCACGTGAATCCAGTATTAGATTTTTCAACGTTAATCCTTTAGTAGATTCCCCCACCACCACCACGTGAATCCAGTATGAGATTTTTGAACGTTAATCCTGTAGTAGATTCCCCCTCCACCACCACCACGTGAATCCAGTATTAGATTTTTCAACGTTAATCCTGTAGTAGAATCCCCCTCCACCTCCACCACGTGAATCCAGTATTAGATTTTTCAACGTTAATCCTGTAGTAGATTCCCCCCCCCACCACCACCAGGTGAATCCAGTATTAGATTTTTCAACGTTAACCCTGTAGTAGATTCCCCCCACCACCACCACGTGAATCCAGTATTAGATTTTTCAACGTTAATCCTGTAGTAGATTCCCCCCACCACCACCATGTGAATCCAGTATTAGAGTTTTCAACGTTAATCCTGTAGTAGATTCCCACCACCACCACCACGTGAATCCAGTATTAGATTTTTCAACGTTAATCCTGTAGTAGATTCCCCCCCCCCCACCACGTGAACCCTGTATTAGATTTTCAACGTTAATCCTGTAGTAGATTCCTCCCACCACCACCGCGTGAATCCTGTATTAGATCTTTCAACATTAATCCTGTAGTAGATTCCCCACCACCACCAACACGTGAATCCTGTATTAGATTTTTCAACGTTAATCCTGTAGTAGATTAATCCTGTAGTAGATTCCCACCACCACCACCACGTGAATCCAGTATTAGATTTTTCAACGTTAATCCTGTAGTAGATTCCCCCCACCACCACCAAGTGAATCCAGTATTACATTTTTCAACGTTAATCCTGTAGTAGATTCCCCCCACCGCCACCACGTGAATCCAGTATTAGATTTTTCAACGTTAATCCTGTAGTAGTTCCCCCCACCACCACCACGTGAATCCTGTATTAGATTTTTCAACGTTAATCCTGTAGTAGATTCCCCCCACCACCACCACGTGAATCCAGTATTAGATTTTTCAACGTTAATCCTGTAGTAGATTCCTCCCACCACCACCATGTGAATCCAGTATTAGATTTTTCAAAGTTAATCCTGTAGTAGATTCCCCCCACCACAATCACGTGAATCCAGTATTACATTTTTCAACGTTAATCCTGTAGTAGTTCCCCCCACCGCCACTACGTGAATCCTGTATTAGATTTTTCAACGTTAATCCTGTAGTGGATTCCTCCCACCACCACCACGTGAATCCAGTATTAGATTTTTCAACGTTAATCCTGTAGTAGATTCCCACCACCACCACCACGTGAATCCAGTATTAGATTTTTCAACGTTAATCCTGTATTAGATTTTTTTATGTGAAACCTGTAGTAGATTATCAACCCTAATCCAGTACCAGTGTGTGGCAATGTGAATCCCATGCAGTATTCGATGTTGGAAGGTGAATCCAGAATTAAATTTTGCAACGTGAATCCAATACCGTACTAGATGAAAGTTTAAAAGTGTGGTAAGTGAAAATAATTATCAATAAAAAATATTTTGATTCAGTTGTATGGAAAGAAAAACTTTATAAATTTTTCTTTTTCTTTTTATTGTTTCACCTAAAATGTGGTAAGTACGGATGTTACTTATTTTTCCAAAATCGCATTCATATAATGACAAAAAAAAAGTATCTTGGAATAAATGCTATGTCAAATAAAGTTATATAACCGTTTAATTTTATTTATTAATTTAAGTTATTGAATAACATAAGTTTAATTGTCTGACCGGACTTGTTTAAAACTTTAAGAATTATTTATATACACTGAACGGGCAAATAATTATATGCATCCTGATAACAATATGCAAAGCAGAAGTATCGCGTCCAGTCACGTGGGACGCTGAAACTAGCAATGTCTATATATAGAGTAAGTCTCTACCCATTGCAAACCAGTAACATAGAAGTAATCATGAATAAAAGCAGCGACGTAAGTGAGTTTGACCGTGGCCAGATGGGGTGGGGATGGCTCAGTCGGTAGCGCGCAAGGCTCGTAATCTGTAGTTCCCAGGTTCGAGTCCCAGCTGGGTCAGCGTTGAGGTTTATCTCCGCAAAATTCCCCGCCCTGCCCACAGTCAGTAGGGGACACCGATGGGCTTGGAAAGGCCGCCGTCCGTCGGATGGGACGTTAAGCCGTGGCTCCGTGTGCGGGAGAGACATACCCTGTGCACGTTAAAGAACACGCTGGATGGCCTTGCCGGGAGGCTACCATCTGTCTCCCAACAGCTGTTCCAGTGGGTCTCCTCTCCCAAACTTCTCTGAGCCTTCAGGGCCCTTGTGACCTGGCCATTTAGCCCATGGTGTGCAAAAAAGTGCCGCTCAGAGGTAAAGCAACCCAACGTTAAGGAACACGCTGGATGGCTTTGACGGGAGGCTACAATCTGTCTCCCAACAGCTGTTCCAGTGGGTCCCCTCCCCCAACCTTCTCTGAGCCTTCGGGATCCTTGTGACTTGGCCATTTAGCTCATGGTGTGCAAAAAAGTGCCGCTCAGAGGTAAAACAACAACCCAACCCATGGCCAGATAGTAGGTGTAAAGAAGGCCAATTGTTCAAACGCCACAACTGCTGAACTGTCGGAATTTTCACGTCAGACCGTCGCACGTGTATACCAAGACTATGTGAAATACGACAAAACTTCCAACCAGCGGGACAAATGTGTACGTAAAGGTGCAATTGAGTCTCCAGATGAGCACAGACTGTCCCGCATCATTACAAGGATTCGCACGGCTACCACGGAGCAGATAATGCCGGAAATGAATGGTGGTGCATCTTCAAGCTTACACACAAACAAGACTATCCATTGTGGGGCGGGAGTGGCTCAGTCGGTAGCGCGCCAGGCTCGTAATCTCTGGTTCCCAGGTTCGAGTCCCAGCTGGGTCAGCATTGAGATTTATCTCCGCAAAATTCCCCGCCCTTCCTACAGTCAGTAGGCCATGTCACAAGGACCCCGAAGTCTCAGATAATGTTGGGGAGGTGACCCACTGGAAGAACTGTCTTCCAGAACTGCCATCCAGCGTGTTCTTTAACGTGCACAGGGTATGGCTCTCCCGCACACCGAGCAACTGCTTAACGTCCCATCCGATGGACGGCGGCCTTTACAATCCCATCGGTGTCCCGTACTGACCGTGGGCAGGGCGGGGAATTTTCCGGAGATAAATCTCATGCTGACCCAGCTGGGACTCGAACCTGGGAACTACAGATTACGTGCCTGGCGCGCTACCGACTGAGCCAACCCCGCCCCCAATCCCATTGAGAATTTGTGGGAAGAATTGGAAAGATCTGTTGGAGCCAGGCAAATCCTTACCCACCGACAACTGTGGATGCTCTACAACAGACGATCTTTCGCTTCATGGGCTTCAATAACACCTCCGTGGTTTCAACATTTCACTGAGTCCTTACCAAAATGTCTGGCTGCTGTTTGAAGGCAAAAGGTGGTGCAACAGAATATTAGGTAGGTGTATATAATAATTTGTCCATTTAGTGTATATTCGTATACAGTCGCTCAAAAAAGTATCCGTACACCATGATTGATTACAGAATTCAGAAAAAATAACTGGAAAAGATTTTTTTTTCTAGAAAGTAGTGATCTGGCAACCTTCGTGTCACGTGACACGAAGGTTGCCAGATCACTAATTTCTAGAAAAAAAATCGTTGCCAGATATTTTTTCTGAATTCTGTAATCAATCATGGTGTACGGATACTTTTTTGAGTGACTGTAGGTGGTCATATTATTTTGATACTAGATCGTGTGGGCTCACTCACGGAAATATTGAGCGTGTGCAGTTACCGTTCACAGCAAACTGGAGCGTGTGCAGTAACTGCACACGCTCCAGTTTGCTGTGAACGGTAACTGGAGCGTGTACAGTTGCTGTACACGCTCCAGATATTTTTTCTGAATTCTGTAATCAACCATGGTGTTCGGATATTTTTCTGAGCACTATGATGGTATATATTTCTTTTCGTGATTTTCGTAAAATTTGATAATTCATTAAAGCGTTTCTTTTAAATCTATTTCCTCCCCCCCCCCCCTAGAGCACACAGGAGTCTGACCGTCAGGGCAAAGGCCACTATAGTGGTCGCGTTGCTGTTGGTGGCTCTCATCACCACGGTGCTTCTCGTCTGCTTCCTCTTGCCTCAGCCGCAGAAGACGTACTGGTTCCCAGAGTTCATTTCCGATTCGAAGTTAGGGAATTACAGTATTGCAGCCGTATCTACAGATGCCGCACCATGCGCTCCAATTGGAAGGTAAGTGCATTCTCTATCTTTCTCTATACCAGACATAAGGTGAGAACTTAAATGTAATATGATCAGCCCATCTCCTGCCCAAGAGATATTAAATCTCCTACCCAAGTGATAGCACATCCTCTGCCCAAGAGATATCTCCTGCCCAAGAGATATTAAAAGTCCTACACAAGTGATAGAACATCTCTTGTCTAAGAGATAGCACAACCCCTGCTCAAAAAAGGGGCTGGGGTGCCTCAGTCGGTAGCGCGCCAGGCTCGTAATCTGTAATTCCCAGGTTCGAGTCCCAGCTTGGTCAGCGTTGAGATTTATCTCCGCAAAATTCCCCGCCCTGCCCACGATCAGTAGGGGACACCGATGGGCTTGGAAAGGCCGCCGTCCGTCGGATGGGACGTTAAGCCGTTGACCCGTGTGCGGGAGAGCCATACCCTGTGCACGTTAAAGAACACGCTGGATGGCCTTGACGGGAGGCTACCATCTCTCTCCCAACAGCTGTACCAGTGGGTCCCCTCCCCCAACCTTCTCTGAGCCTTCGGGGTCCATGTGACCTGGCCATTTAGCCCATGGTGTGCAAAAAAGTGCCGCTCAGAGGTAAAACAACTCAACGTTAAAGAACACGCTGTATGGCCTTGACGGGAGACTACCATCTGTCTCCCAACAGCTGTTCCAGTGGGTCCCCTCCCCAACCTTCTCTGAGCCTTCGGGGTCCATGTGACCTGGCCATTTAGCCCATGGTGTGCAAAAAAGTGCCGCTCAGAGGTAAAACAACCCAACGTTAAAGAACACGCTGGATGGCCTTGACGGGAGGCTACCATCTGTCTTCCAACAGCTGTTCCAGTAGGTCCCCTCCCCCAACCTTCTCTGAGCCTTCGGGGTCCATGTGACTTGGTCATTTTGCCCATGGTGTGCAAAAAAAAGTGCCTCTCAGAGGTAAAACAACCCAATGTTAAAGAACACGCTGGATGGCCTTGATGGGAGGCTACCATTTGTCTCCCAACAGTTATTCCAGTGGGTCCCAACCTTCTCTGAGCCTTTGGGGTCCATGTGACCTGGCCATTTAGCACATGGTGTGCAAAAAAAGTGCCTCTCAGAGGTAAAACAACCCAATGTTAAAGAACATGCTGGATGGCCTTGATGGGAGGCTACCATTTGTCTCCCAACAGCTATTCCAGTGGGTCCCCTCCCCCAACTTTCTCTGAGCCTTTGGGGTCCATGTGACCTGGCCATTTAGCCCATGGTGTGCAAAAAAAGTGCCGCTCAGAGGTAAAACAACCCAACGTTAAAGAACACGCTGGATGGCCTTGACGGGAGGCTACCATCTGTCTCCCAACAGCTGTTCCAGTAGGTCCCCTCCCCCAACCTTCTCTGAGCCTTCGGGGTCCTTGTGACCTGGCCATTTAGCCCATGGTGTGCAAAAAAGTGCCGCTCAGAGGTAAAACAACCCAACTCAAGAATGATGTCTGTGTTAATACTCATATTTTGGGGTATGACGATTTTTAAAGTGCAGTTAAATTGTTAAGATGACATCCATCGAGTTTGACTTAAAAGAAAATATCTCTTTCAGAGAAATACTTGAAAGAAATGGTTCTCAAGTAGATGCAGCCATAGCAGTCATGGTCTGCATGGGAGCTGTCAATCCTCACAGTATGGGACTCGGAGGAGGCTTTCTTATGCTTGTCTACAAGAGGTAGGTGTTTTAATCACGTGATCACGAAGAATTTTAATCATTTCGCAATTGTTTAAGAGCCCTATTGGATTGTTTTTACCTGTGGGCTGCACTTTTGTGGACCATAAGGTTTCTAAGAGTAAATATTAGTATGTAACTGTTTATTTTAGTTTGTTTAGACGTAAAATAAATAAAAATCATAAGAAAAATACATAACAATGCGTAGTTTTTTTGGAATTTTATGGGAAATATTTTTCCCAATGGACTATAAAGGTAACACAAATTATAGTTAGGCTTATTATGCAATGTCTTTTATTTATTGGTTTATTAGAACAAAATGTTAACTAAAATAATACAAAATTATGAAATAAAATTACTATACAAAATGATGTGCTAATTATGATATTCTGCGAAGCAATTTCTTTTGGTAATGAGGCAAAGATGGACATTGCACATAGTACATATATTATGCGTCCTGACAGTTCTGTTTTTGTTTACATAATTGCGTTCGGCATACGTTCTATTTTGACATTCTGTATAAAAAATGCAGATAAGGTTATAATTAAATACGACAATCACCAATTTTAAAATGGGAAAAATGTTTCCCTTAGTCGTGTACAAGTTACCGACCCCAGTTTTTAGTTTGTACAAGTTACAAAGACCTCCCTGACTCAGGGATGGGGTGCTTGACCGGTAGCGCTCCAGGCTCGTAATTTACAGTTTCCAGGTTCGAGTCCCACCGGTCCAGGGTTGAGATTTATCTCTGTAAAATTCTCTACCATATCCACGGTCAGTAGGGGACATCGATGGGCTTGGAAAGGCCGCCGTCCGTCGGATGGGACGTTAAGCCGTGGTCCCTTGTGTGGGATACCCATACACTGTGCACGTTAAAGAACACGCTGGATGGCTTTGACGGGAGGCCTATCAACTGACTCCCAACAGCTGTTTCAGTGGGTCCCCTCCCCCAACCTTCTCTGAGCCTTCGGGATCCTTGTGACCTGAACATTTAGCCCATGGTGTGCAAAAAAGTGCCGCTCAGAGGTAAAACAACCCAACTATAATGAACACAATGGATGACCTTGACGGGAGGCTACCATCTGTCTCCATCAGCTGTTTCAGTGGGTCCCCTCCCCCAACCTTCTCTGAGCCTTCGGGGTCCTTGTGACCTGGCCATTTACCCCATGGTATGCAAAAAAGTGCCGCTCAGAGGTAAAACAACCCAACGTTAAAGAACACGCTGGATGGCCTTGACGGGAGGCTACCATCTGTCACCCATCAGCTGTTCCAGTGGGTCCCCTCCCCCAACCTTCCCTGAGCCTTCAGGGTCCTTGTGACCTGAACATTTAGCCCCTGGTGTGCAAAAAAAGCGCAGCTCAGAGGTAAAACAACCCAACGTTAAAGAACACGCTGGATGGCCTTGACGGGAGGCTACCATCTGACTCCCAATAGTTGTTCCAGTGGGTCCCCTCCCTCAACCTTCTCTGAGCCTTCGGGGTCCTTGTGACCTGGCCATTTAGCACATGGTGTGCAAAAAAGTGCCGCCCAGACGTAAAACAACCCAACGTTAAAGAATACGCTGAATGACCTTGACGGGAGGCTACCATCTGTGTCCCAACGGCTGTTCCAGTGGGTCCCCTACCCTAACCTTCTCTGAGCCTTCGGGGTCCATGTGACCTGGCCATTTAGCCCATGGTGTGCAAAAAAGTGCCGCTCAGAGGTAAAACAACCCAACGTTAAAGAACACGCTGGACGGCCTAGGTGGGAGGCTACCATCTGTCTCTCATCAGCTGTTCCAGTGGGTCCTCTCCATCAACCTTCTCTGAGCCTTCGGGGTCCTTGTGACCTGAACATTTAGCCCATGGTGTGCAAAAAAGTGCCGCTTAGAGGTAAAACAACCCAACCACAAGCCCCTGAACTAAATCCTGGATATGCCCCTGGTTAAAGCACTTCCATCTATACAATAATAGTTATTCAATGGATGCGGTTCCCAACTCTGAGCCCTTGGGGCCTTTGTGACTTGGTCATTTAGCCATTGTGTACGAAAATAATGCCGGACAGGTGTAAAGAACTCATCTCAATTTGCGACGAAATGTATTATTTATTTGCGCGTGAGTATTAAAATTTCTCCTTTCGGTTTCCACTTTTTTTTTTCCTGGAGCTTTCTTTAAGGACTCAATTTTAAAAGTGTGGTCATGTTTTCTTAACGAATAATCATGAAACTTTATTAAATAATTTTTTTGCAGATTTCTATTTAACATATTTCTATTTTCATTTTTCAGAGATGAAAGGAAGCCATATTTTTTCGATGCCCGAGAGATGGCGCCACTAGCCGTAACGAAAGACATGTTCTCCGGAAATGCCACTCTTTCACAAATCGGTAAGTTATAAACCCAACAAACGGCTCTGTAACGTCCCAGGACCATTGATATGAGGAAATAATTTTTTGAATGACAATTAGGGAGCCTCTTATTGGAGACTAATTTCACCAAAATCTTACAACACGTTGAAACTTAACCTTTTTGAAAACGTTTCACGAAATTGGGGGGAAAGAACTGCAGGGATGGGTTGTTTTACCTCTGAGCGGCACTTTTTTTACATTCCATGGGGTAAATGGCCAGGTCACAAGGACCCCGAGATTGACCATTGGAACAGCTGTTGGGAGACAGATGGTAACCTCATGTCAAGACCATCCAGCGTGTTCTTTAACGTTGGGTTGTTTTACCTCTGAGCGGCACTTTTTTGCACACCATGGGCTAAATGGCCAGGTCACAAGGACGCCGAAGGCTCAGAGAAGGTTGGGGGAGGTGACCCATTGGAACAGCTGTTGGGAGACAGATGGTAGCCTCCCGTCAAGGCCACCCAGCGTGTTCTTTAACGTTGGGTTGTTTTACCTCTGAGCGGCACTTTTTTGCACACCATGGGCTAAATGGCCAGGTCACAAGAACGCCGAAGGCTCAGAGAAGGTTGGGGGAGGTGACCCATTGGAACAGCTGTTGGGAGACAGATGGTAGCCTCCCGTCAAGGCCACCCAGCGTGTTCTTTAACGTTGGGTTGTTTTACCTCTGAGCGGCACTTTTTTGCACACCATAGGTTAAATGGCCAGGTCACAAGGACGCCGAAGGCTCAGAGATGGTTGGGGGAGGGGACCCACTGGAACAGCTGTTGGGAGACAGATGGTAACCTCATGTCAAGACCATCCAGCGTGTTCTTTAACGTTGGGTTGTTTTACCTCTGAGCGGCACTTTTTTGCATAACATGGGGTAAATGGCCAGGTAACAAGGACCCCAAAGGCTCAGAGAAGGTTGAGGGAGGGGACCCACTGGAACAGCTGTTGGGAGACAGATGGTAACCTCATGTCAAGACCATCCAGCGTGTTCTTTAACGTTGGGTTGTTTTACCTCTGAGCGGCACTTTTTTGCATAACATGGGGTAAATGGCCAGGTAACAAGGACCCCAAAGGCTCAGAGAAGGTTGGGGGAGGTGACCCACTGGAACAGCTGTTGGGAGACAGATGATAGGCTCACATCAAGGCCATCCAGTGTATTCTTTAACGTTTGGTTGTTTTACCTCTGAGCGGCACTTTTTTGCATACCATAGGGTAAATGGCCAGGTCACAAGGACCCCGAAGGCACAGAGAAGGTTGGGGGGAGGGGACCCACTGGAACAGCTGTTGCGAGACAGATGGTAGCCATCAAAGCCATCCAGTGTGTTCTTTAACGTGCACATGGAATGGCTCTCCCGCACACGGGACCACTGCTGAACGTCCTATCCGACGGACGGTGGCCTTTCCAAGCCCATCGGTGTCCCCTACTGACCGTGGGCAGGGCGGGGAATACTCCTAACAGTATTGGAGACAAAAAAATTATTAAACTTTTGGATATTTGACTATTTTTCAGCAATTCTTTTGAAGAGCTTTAAAACGAAGGGGAAAAAATGATACTGGAAAGTAATTTAAATCTCGTGGTTTCCCTTTTCACCTTTTTCTGGATCAGTTACGTCATTTCTCCCCCCCCCCCCCCAACACCTTACTTTTTTCTAGATCCCGAAATGGTAAAAATATATATTCTAAAATAACAGGAAACTAGATGCTTTTGATTCCAGATGCTTACGCGGTATCTTGGGCATTAGGTGGTTCAACTTTGTAACTAATGATGAGATTAGGCAAAGGAATTTGCAACCTCCTTTAAGCAGCATATTGTGCAGAGAGAGACTCCGTTGGTTTGGCCATGTTGCCCGTATGAATAATTATAGATTGGCGAATAGGGTTATGAACAGTGTGCCTAAAGGCCTGAGAAAGAAGGGGAGACCTAGGATGCGGTGAGCAGACAATGTCAAACAGGACCTTGTTAGAATTGGCAGCAGATGTAGCTCAGGACAGACTTGCTTGGAAAACTAAATTGCACGGTCTGGTTGGACCTCCGTAGCCCATGGCTGCTTGAGGATGATGATGATGATGATGATAATATTGATTAGTTTCTTATGTGGGGAATTCTGAGCACATTTTGGGATATCTTGTACCAGAAATATTGGGGGGGGGGGGCGCTAATTTTGCTCAGTTGCCAACAGCAAAAAACAAAAAACGAAAGGAACCCAAGATGATCTTTCTCATGGAGTAAGGGATCTTTGAATTAACTCCGGTGCAATTGATTGGTAGATGAGTTCGACGAGAAAATATGTCGGTGTGTGATGCGATAACAATTAATCGACCGAAATTTAATCGAATATGTTTTCATTACAATTTGGGATAATTTATTTTCAAGCAAAATGTGAGAATTGGACGACTTTTTGATGTCAGGCTATAAGATGAGCCGATGTACCGCTTTTATCTATCAATGTACAGTCGCTCAAAAAAGTATCCGAACACTATGGTTGATTACAGAATTCAGAAAAAATATCTGGCAACGTTTTTTTTTTAGAAATTAGTGACCTTCGTGTCACTAATTTCTAAAAAAAGAATTCTTTCAGCGTGTTCTTCATTAGTGACCTTCGTGTCACGTGACACGAAGGTTGCCAGAGTCACTAATTTCTAAAAAAAAATCGTTGCCAGATATTTTTTCTGAATTCTGTAATCGACCATAGTGTTCGGATACTTTTTTGAGCGACTGTAGGTGGTCATATTATTTTGATACTAGATCGTGTGGGCTCACTCACGGAAATATTGAGCGTGTGCAGTTACCGTTCACAGCAAACTGGAGCGTGTACAGCAACTGCACACGCTCCAGTTTGCTGTCAACGGTAACTGGAGATTGTACAGTTGCTGTACACGCTCCAGATATTTTTTCTGAATTCTGTAATCAACCATGGTGTTCGGATACTTTTTTGAGCGACTGTAGGTGGTCATATTATTTTGATACTAGATCGTGTGGGCTCACTCACGGAAATATTGAGCGTGTGCAGTTACCGTTCACAGCAAACTGGAGCGTGTGCAGTAACTGCACACGCTCCAGTTTGCTGTGAATGGTAACTGGAGCGTGTACAGTTGCTGTACACGCTCCAGATATTTTTTCTGAATTCTGTAATCAACCATCATCATCATCATCATCATCATCCTCAAGCAACCATGGGTTACGGAGGTCCAACCAAACCGTGCAATTTAGTTCTCCAAGCAAGTCTATCCTGAGCTACATCTACTGCATCTGGCCACTGCACACCAATTCTAACAAGGTCTTGTTTGACATTGTCTGCCCACCGAATCCTAGGTCTCCCTTTCTTTCTGAGGCCTTTAGGCACACTGTTCATAACCCTATTCGCCAATCTATAATTATTCATACGGGCAACATGGCCAAACCAACGGAGTCTCTCTCTGCACAATATGCTGCTTAAAGGAGGTTGCAAACTCCTTTGCCTAATCTCATCATTAGTTACAAAGTTGAACCACCTAATGCCCAAGATACTACGTAAGCATCTGGAATCAAAAGCATCTAGTTTCCTGTTATCTTGTTTACAAAGTGTCCAAGTTTCACTACCATAACTAACCCTAGAAAGAACCAAACTATTATACAGTCTAATTTTAGTCTTTAGGTGTATACGCCTATTTCTCCACACTCTCCATAGGTTCTTAAAAGTCCCAGCAGCAATCCCTATTCGTCTGTTAATCTCATGCCGCACATCACCATTATCTGTTACATAGCTCCCAAGATAATTAAACTGTGACACCTGCTCAAGACTGCAACCCTTCAGATTAACTAAATCACAGCCTGCCTGACCAATTTTCATCACTTTAGTTTTCTCTCTGTTTATAACCAAACCTACTCTACTACCAGTCTCATCAACAGCTCGAATGAAAGAGTTCATCTCATCAACATCATTTGCCAAAAGGGCTAAATCATCAGCATAATCTAAATCAGAAATTTTCGTATCTCCAGCCCATTTAAGGCCAAAATCTTTCCCTTGAAGTGAATTTCGCATAACATAATCAATAACCAAGCTAAAGAGAAAAGGAGACAAAATGCACCCTTGTCGAACACCAGAAGTAATGCTAAACCAATTGCTACAAGCCTTATCAACTCTCACACACGACTCAGTGTTATTATAGAGAGCTTTCATTATGTTAACTAACTTGTCTGGTATACCATATGATCTCACAATCAACCACAAATTATGACGATCAACAGAGTCAAAAGCCTTTTTGAAATCAACAAAGCTAGCAACCAAAGGTTTCTGAAACTCTAAACATTTCTCAAGAATCTGCCTAAGTGAAAATATCTGATCCACACATCCCCTACCACTTCTGAATCCACATTGCTCATCACGCAATTGACTGTCAACCAGATTCTTAATTCTATTAAGCACAATCATGGAAAGAACTTTACCTAGAACAGAGAGTAGGCTGATACCCCTATAGTTATCACAAGAACTGCGATCACCTTTTTTGAAAATAGGGATAACAATAGCTCTGGTAAAATCCTTAGGAACCATGCCTTTATCATAAAAGATATTCAGAATTTTAGTCATCCAAGTGGTAACCGAAACATTCCCAGCTCTAAGCATTTCCGTAGTAATTTCATCTACCCCTGGGGATTTATGAAGTTTAAGTTTAGAAACAGCCAAAGTAACTTCAGATTGTGTTATAGGACCAACATTAAAGCCAACAATGCATCTATCATCATTGCAAACAATGGGAGTAGAACTAACTACATTGTTTAGAACATCACTGAAATGCTCAGCCCACCTAGCCATGACAGAATCCTCCCCTTCTATAACCTTACCTTGTTTATCCTTCAATCCTTGTATGCCTGTCCGTTTTCTACCACACAAAACATTAACTATCTGGTACGGTGTTCGGATACTTTTTTGAGCGACTGTACTTTGTTTAGGCCTTAAGAATACATCAAATTATGATTAAAATTGCACTTTTAACGGATTTGTCAACACTATTATTGAATATTATTATTTAGAAAAATAATAGTTTTTTTCTTCTTCCGATATTTCTCTTTCAAGGTGGTAAAGCTATTGCTGTACCAGGCGAACTAGCAGGCTACGATGCAGCCCATAAGAAATTCGGTGTTCTGCCGTGGGGTGACCTTTTCTCGCCGACGATTAAACTCTGTGAAGAAGGTATTCCGGTTGGATTCCATCTGGCTGCAGCTCTGAACCAGTATCGAGAGAAAATTATGGGAATGGAAACTATGAGGAGAGTTGTTTTATCATTCTTTTAATAAGCATCGAATTGTTGGTTCTTTTAATAAGTGTAAGAAGTTCTTTCATTCTGTGTCCTAGGTACTTTTGGTAAATGGGGTTCTTTTTTATCTGGTCTTTTAATTAAGTGTCTTATTTTTTTTCATTAGTTGGGTAGTTTTAGCTATGGGCAGGCTCTTTTTCAGTTGTTCCAGTGGGAGGGGACCCACTGGAACAACTGTTGGGAGACAGATGGTAGCCTCCCGTCAAGGCCATCCAGCGTGTTCTAACGTGCACAAGGTATGGCTCTTCCGCACACGGGGACACTGCTTAACGTCCCATCCGACGAACGGCAGTCTTCCCAAGCCCATCGGTGTCCCCTATTGACCGTGGGAAAGGCGGGGAGTTTTGTGGAGATAAATCTCAACGCTGACCCAGCTGGGACTCGGAACTGGGTTGAGTTGGGTTGTTTTACCTCTGAGCGGCACTTTCTTGCACACAAATGGCCAGGTCACATGGACCCCGAAGGCTCAGAGAAGGTTGGGGGAGGGGACCCACTGGAACAGCTGTTGAGAGGCAGATGGTAGCCTCCCGTCAAAGCCATTCAGCGTGTTCTTTAACGTGCACAGGGAATGGCTCTCCCGCACACGGAACCACTGCTTAACGTCGCATGCGACGGACGGCGGTCTTTCCAAGCCCATCGGTGTCCCTTACTGACCGTGGGCAGGGCGGGGAATTTTGCGGAGATAAATCTCAACACTGGCTGAAGTGATACTCGAACCCCTTTTAATAAACATCGTGGATTCTTTTTAATAAGTGTCATTTTTAATAAATATCGTGGATTCTTTTTAATAAGTGTCATTTTAATAAATTTCGTGGATTCTTTTTAATAAATGTCATTTTTAATAAATATCGTGGATTCTTTTTAATAAGTGTCATTTTAATAAATATCGTGGATTCTTTTTAATAAGTGTCATTTTTAATAAATATCGTGGATTCTTTTAATAAGTGTCATTTTTAATAAATATCGTAGATTCTTTTTAATAAGTGTCATTTTAATAAATATCGTGGATTCTTTTTAATAAGTGTCATTTTTAATAAATATCGTGGATTCTTTTTAATAAGTGTCATTTTTAATAAATATCGTGAATTCTTTTTAATAAGTGTCATTTTTATTAAATATCGTGGATTCTTTTTAATAAGTATCATTTTAATAAATATCGTGGATTCTTTTTAATAAGTGTCATTTTTAATAAATATCGTGGATTCTTTTTAATAAGTGTCATTTTTAATAAATATCGTGGATTCTTTTTAATAAGTGTCATTTTTAATAAATATCGTGGATTCTTTTTAATAAGTGACATTTTAATAAATATCGTGGATTCTTTTTAATAAGTGTCATTTTTAATAAATATCGTGGATTCTTTTTAATAAGTGTCATTTTTAATAAATATCGTGGATTCTTTTAATAAGTGTCATTTTTAATAAATATCGTAGATTCTTTTTAATAAGTGACATTTTAATAAATATCGTGGATTCTTTTTAATAAGTGTCATTTTTAATAAATATCGTGGATTCTTTTTAATAAGTGTCATTTTTAATAAATATCGTGAATTCTTTTTAATAAGTGTCATTTTTATTAAATATCGTGGATTCTTTTTAATAAGTATCATTTTAATAAATATCGTGGATTCTTTTTAATAAGTGTCATTTTTAATAAATATCGTGGATTCTTTTTAATAAGTGTCATTTTTAATAAATATCGTGGATTCTTTTTAATAAGTGTCATTTTTAATAAATATCGTGAATTCTTTTTAATAAGTGTCATTTTTATTAAATATCGTGGATTCTTTTTAATAAGTATCATTTTAATAAATATCGTGGATTCTTTTTAATAAGTGTCATTTTTAATAAATATCGTGGATTCTTTTTAATAAGTGTCATTTTTAATAAATATCGTGGATTCTTTTTAATAAGTGTCATTTTTAATAAATTTCGTGGATTCTTTTTAATAAGTGTTATTTTAATAAATATCGTGGATTCTTTTTAATAAATGTCATTTTTAATAAATATCGTGGATTCTTTTTTAATAAGTGTCATTTTTTATTAAATATCGTGGATTCTTTTTAGTAATGTCTTGGGTACATTAGAAGTTTGCTTAATGATTATTTTAATATTAAACAATTTCGATTGATTTTTTAATCAAAAAAGATAACTTATTTTTAAAAATTCCATCTTCCATAAATCTCCAAATACCGAACAAATATGGTCGAAAAATTAGGGTTCAAATATATCTGATTAGATTTTAATATCCGTAGGGCACTGTACTTAGTGTAATATATTTAGATTTTTACAAAATGATGTTAACACCCTTTTCTTCACTTGAATTACAGGAATGTGTTTGTGAATAACGAGACTGGGGACGTTTATCAAGAAAACGAACTGATGAAAAGACACGACTTGGCAGAAACTTTGAAGACCATTGCCAAAGACGGTCGTAGTGTTTTGTATGGCCCCCATACGATAGCATCCAAATTTCTAGAGGAATTGAAAAGTTTCGGTAAGTTCCAATTCATACTTCTTATGTGTCCCTAACTAACGGGGCGGGGGTGGCTCAGGTAGCGCGCCAGGCTCGTAATCTGTAGTTCCCAGGTTCGAGTCCCAGCTGGGTTAGCGTTGAGATTTATCTCCACAAAATTCCCCACCTTGCCCATGGTGAGTAGGGGACACCGATGGGCTTGGAAAGGCCGCCGTCCGTCGGATGGGACGTTAAGCCGTGGCCCGTGTGCGGGAGAGCCATACCCTGTGCGCGTTAAAGAACACGCTGGATGGCCTTGACGGGAGACTACCATCTGTCTCCCAACAGCTGTTCCAGTGGGTCCCCTCCCCCAATCTTCTCTGAGCCTTCGGGGTCCATGTGACCTGGCCATTTCGCCCATGGTGTGCAAAAAAGTGCCTCTCAGAGGTAAAACAACCCAACGTTAAAGAACACGCTGGGTGGCCTTGACGGGAGGCTACCATCTGTCTCCCAACAGATGTTCCAGTGGGTCCCCTCCCCGAACCTTCTCTGAGCCTTCGGGGTCCTTGTGGCCTGACCATTTCGCCCATGGTGTGCAAAAAAGTGCCGCTCAGAGGTAAAACAACCCAACCCCGCCCTGATGGGCTTTGAAACACTGATGGGCTTGGAAAGGCCGCCGTCCGTCGGATGGGACGTTAAGCCGTGGCTCGTGTGCGGGAGAGCCATACCCTGTGCGCGTTAAAGAACACGCTGGATGGCCTTGACGGGAGGCTACCATCTGTCTCCCAACAGCTGTTCTAGTGGGTCCCCTCCCCCAACCTTCTCTGAGCCTTCGGGGTCCATGTGACCTGGCCATTTAGCCCATGGTGTGCAAAAAAGTGCCGCTCAGAGGTAAAACAACACAACCCAAAACAACCCTAACTAACAGAAACAAGAAATTTTTATTTTTTTTTAGTCAAATATGGAACTGAAATATCAGACTAAATTGTCGTACTAAATTTTGATGGCCACCTACCTTCTATTGGGGCGGGGTGGCTCAGTCGGTAGCGCGCCAGGCTCGTAATCTGTAGTTCCCAGGTTCGAGTCCCAGTCTGGGTCAGCGTTGAGATTTATCTCCGCAAAATTCCCCCGCCCTGCCCACGGTCAGTAGGGGACACCGATGGGCTTGGAAAGGCCGCCGTCCGTCGGATGGGACGTTAAGCCGTGGCCCCGTGTGCGGGAGAGCCATACCCTGTGCACGTTAAAGAACACGCTGGATGGCCTTGACGGGAGGCTACCATCTCTCTCCCAACAGCTGTTCCAGTGGGTCCCCTCCCCCAACCTTCTCTGAGCCTTCGGGGTCCATGTGACCTGGCCATTTAGCCCATGGTGTGCAAAAAAGTGCCGCTCAGAGGTAAAACAACCCAACCCAACCCAGGTTTACGAATAGGGAATATTTGAGTATTCAAGGTTGCCAGAATCACTGATTTCTAAAAAAAAAAATCGTTGCCAGATATTCTTTCTGAATTCTGTAATCCACCATAGCGTTCGGATTTTTTAAGCGATTGTACTATATATGTAACTAAAACTCTATTTACTTAACGACAATATATATTTTTTTAATTGCAGGAAGCATCATTACCGAAGAAGACCTGTCACTATACAGTGTTGTGACAACCGCCCCCGTTCGTATGAGGATGCAGAACAACGAGACACTGTACAGCGTGCCTACCCCTGGCAGTGGCGCATTGTTAGCCTTCATCATAGGCATCCTTAACAATTACAACATCACGAGGGAGGTGACGAGGAATCGCGACAGCACATCTTTGACTCTGCACAGAATCACGGAAGCATTCAAGTTCGCTTACGCCAGGAGGATGGAGATGGAAGATGATGCGATAGGAATGAAAGAGGTAAATTTTGATCAGAACAATAATCTAGGAATTTGGGGTTTAAGTTTTTTGCTCTCCGAATGGCACGTTTCTTCACACAATAGGTTAAATGACTAAGTCACAAGGAACGTTGGGTTGTTTTAACTCTGAGCAGCACGTTTTTGCACACCATGGGATAAATGGCCAGGTCACATGGACCCCGAAGGCTCAGAGAAGGTTGGGGAGGGGACCCACTGGAACAGCTGTTGGGAGACAGATGGTAGCCTCCCGTCAAGGCCATCCAGCGTGTTCTTTAACTTTGGGTTGTTTTACCTCTGAGCGGCACGTTTTTGCACACCATGGGATAAATGGCCAGGTCACATGGACCCCGAAGGCTCAGAGAAGGTTGGGGAGGGGACCCACTGGAACAGCTGTTGGGAGACAGATGGTAGCCTCCCGTCAAGGCCATCCAGCGTGTTCTTTAACTTTGGGTTGTTTTACCTCTGAGCGGCACGTTTTTGCACACCATGGGATAAATGGCCAGGTCACATGGACCCCGAAGGCTCAGAGAAGGTTGGGGAGGGGACCCACTGGAACAGCTGTTGGGAGACAGATGGTAGCCTCCCGTCAAGGCCATCCAGCGTGTTCTTTAACTTTGGGTTGTTTTACCTCTGAGCGGCACGTTTTTGCACACCATGGGATAAATGGCCAGGTCACATGGACCCCGAAGGCTCAGAGAAGGTTGGGGAGGGGATCCACTGGAACAGCTGTTGGGAGACAGATGGTAGCCTCCCGTCAAGGCCATCCAGCGTGTTCTTTAACTTTGGGTTGTTTTACCTCTGAGCGGCACGTTTTTGCACACCATGGGATAAATGGCCAGGTCACATGGACCCCGAAGGCTCAGAGAAGGTTGGGGAGGGGATCCACTGGAACAGCTGTTGGGAGACAGATGGTAGCCTCCCGTCAAGGCCATCCAGCGTGTTCTTTAACTTTGGGTTGTTTTACCTCTGAGCGGCACGTTTTTGCACACCATGGGATAAATGGCCAGGTCACATGGACCCCGAAGGCTCAAAGAAGGTTGGGGAGGGGACCCACTGGAACAGCTGTTGGGAGACAGATGGTAGCCTCCCGTCAAGGCCATCCAGCGTGTTCTTTAACTTTGGGTTGTTTTACCTCTGAGTGGCAATTTTTTGCACATAATAGGCTAAATGTCCTGGTCACAAGGACCCCGAAAGCTCAGAGAAGGTTGGGGGAGAGAACCCACTGGAACATCTGTTGAGAGACAGATGGTAGCCCCCCGTCAAGGCTATCCAGCGTGTTCTTTAACGTTGGATTGTTTTACCTCTGAGCGGCACTTTTTTTCACACAGTGGGCTAAATGCCCAGGTCACAAGGACCACGAAGGCTCAGAGAAGGTTGGGGGAGGGGACCCACTGGAACAGCTGTTGGGAGACAGATGGTAGCATCCCGTCAAGGCCATCCAGCGTGTTCTTTAACGTTGGGTTGTTTTACCTCTGAGCGGCACGTTTTTGCACACCATGGTCTAAGTGGCCAGGTCACATGGACCCCGAAGGCTCAGAGAAGGTTGGGGGAGGGGACCCACTGGAACAGCTGTTGGGAGACAGATGGTAGTCTCCCGTCAAGGCCATCCAGCGTGTTCTTTAACGTTGGGTTGTTTTACCTCTGAGCGGCACTTTTTGCACACCATGGGCTAAATGGCCAGGTCACAAGGACCCCCAATGCTCAGAGAAGGTTGGGAGAGGGGACCCACTGGAACAGCTGTTGGGAGACAGATGGTAGTCTCCCGTCAAGGCCATCCAGAGTGTTCTTTAACGTGCACAGGGTATGGCTCTCCCAGAAATGGGGTCATGGCCCATCCGACGAACGACGGCTTTTCTAAGCCCATCGGTGTCCCCTACTGACCAAGGGCAAGGCGGCGAATTTTGCGGAGATAAATCTCAACGCTGACCCAACTGGGACTCGAACCTGGGAACTGCAGATCACGAGCCTGGCGCCCTATCGACTGAGCCACCCCAGCCCCAGTTAAACGAAAAATTTCATTCTCGTTTTCTAAACCAGATTCCCATAATTTTCCAGATGATATGCTTTCATATCTTTAACCATAAAAAAATCGTAAATAATAATAAAAAATTGTAATTTATATTTTATGGTTAATTATATTTTTGATCTATACTATATAAAGTGTATATATATATTTTTTTTTTCTGCAGTTTATGAAAAATCTGACGTCACCAGATTATGCGGAAGAAATCTGGAAACAGATCGTGGATGACAAAACTTTCCCAAATCCCGATCACTACGGTCTTCACATGGCACAAGGTGAGGACCACGGAACCGCGCACTTATCAATTGTGGCCCCAAATGGAGACGCGGTATCTGTCACGAGCACTATCAATCTCTAGTAAGTTTTCTGCTTTATATACGAGGGTAAGTCAAAAAATATGATTATTAATTTGTTCCCCGCCAAATCCGCACCTCCTAGAACAAAGGGGCGGGGGTGGCTCAGTCGGTAGCGCGCCAGGCTCGTAATCTGTAGTTCCCAGGTTCGAGTCCCAGCTGGGTCAGCGTTGAGATTTATCTTCGCAAAATTCCCCGCCCTGCCCACGGTCAGTAGGGGACACCGATGGGCTTAGAAAGGCCGCCGTCCGTTGGATGGGACGTTTAGCCGTGGCCCCGTGTGCGGGAGAGCCATAACCTTTGCACGTTAAAGAACACGCTGGATGGCCTTGACGGGAGGCTACCATCTGTCTCGCAACAGCTTGTTCCAGTGGGTCCCCTCCCCCAACCTTCTCTGAGCCTTCGGGGTCCTTGTGACCTGAACATTTAGCCCATGGTGTGCAAAAAAGTGCCGCTCAGAGGTAAAACAACCCAACCCTTCCCAGGGCCCCTGTGACCTGGTCATTTGGTCCAGTGTGTGCCATTTAGTTGTAAAACAACCCATCCCCCTGGTTTGCCATGAAGCTAAAAAAAAATACCCCCTCAAGCAGCTGCTTTCCACAGAGGTCTGACAGGAGCCTGTCCTGCTAACGGGAGGCTACCATCTGTTTCCCAACAGCTGTTCCAGTGGGTCCCCTCCCCCAACCTTCTCTGAGCCTTCGGGGTCCATGTGACCTGGCCATTTAGCCCATGGTGTGGAAAAAAGTGCCGCTCAGAGGTAAAACAACCCAAAGTTTAAGAACACGCTGGATGGCCTTGACGGGAGGCTACCATCTGTCTCCCAACAACTGTTCCAGTGGGTCCCCTCCCCCTACCTTCTCTGAGCCTTCGGGGTCCATGTGACCTGGCCATTTAGCCCATGGTGTGCAAAAAATGCCGCTCAGAGGTAAAACAACCCAACAACCTAGAACAGAAGGCCATACAACTAAGTTATGACGTCACCATAGGTTGTTATAAACGTCTAGACTTTCCTTATATACTTTTTTCTATTTTTATCACTGGTTTATTTTAATACTTATCTTTTTACTAATGGATTAAGTTGTTTTACCTCTGCACAGTACTTTTTGGTACAAAATGGGCTAAATGGCCAGGTCACAAGGACCCCAAAGGTTCAGAGAAGGTTGGGAAAGGGGACCCACTGGAACAGCTGTTGGGAGACAGATGGTAGCCTCCCGTCAAGGCCATCCAGCGTGTTCTTTAACGTTGGGTTGTTTTACCTCTGAGCGGCACTTTTTTGCACACCATGGGCTAAATGGCCAGGTCACAAGGACCCCGAAGGCTCAGAGAAGGTTGGGGGAAGGGACCCACTGGAACAGCTGTTGGGAGACAGATGGTAGCCTCCCGTCAAGGCCATCCAGCATGTTCTTTAACGTGTACAGGGTATGGCTCTCCCGCACATGGGTCCACGGCTTAACGTCCCATCCCAAAGATGGCGGCCTTTCCAATCCCATTGGTGTCCCCTGCTGACCGTGAGCAGGGCGGGAAATTTTCGGAGATAAATCTCAACTCTGACCCAGCTGGGACTGGACCTAGTAACTACAGTTTACGAGCCTGGCACGCTACCGACTGAGCCACCCCACCCCCCATTAACGCAGTAGTTATTTACACTTTGTCACCGAAGGTTGCCAGATCACTAATTTCTAAAAAGAAGTCGTTGCCAGATATTTTTTCTGAATTCTGTAATCAACCATAGTGTTCGGACACTTTTTTGAGCGACTGTAGGTGGTCATATTATTTTGATACTAGATCGTGTGGGCTCACTCACGGAAATATTGAGCGTGTGCAGTTACCGTTCACAGCAAACTGGAGCGTGTGTAATAACTGCACACGCTCCAGTTTGCTGTGAACGGTAACTGGAGCGTGTACAGTTGCTGTACACGCTCCAGATATTTTTCCTGAATTCTGTAATCACGTGACATGAGCGACTGTATAAGTTTAACCCATAAATATTTTCTGCAGTTTATTTTTCTCTCTCCACAGTTTTGGCAGCTTGATGATGTCGCCATCTACTGGAATTATCCTGAACAATGAGATGGACGACTTCTCCTCGCCGAACATTACAAATCACTTCGGTGTGCCACCCTCCACCAAGAACCACATCAAGGCGGGAAAACGACCCATGTCGTCCATGTGTCCGGCCATCATTGTCGATGGCAACGGTGACGTCAAACTCGTCGTCGGTGGAAACGGAGGAACTCAAATCACTACGGGAGTTGCACTAGTAAGGAGCACAATTTCGTTTTTTCGATGTACTTTTCTACTCCTACGGCTCCTTACTATTTTATGGTAAGGAGCCATAGAAGTCATAGGAATAACCATCACATCTTTTCAGAGAGGGAAACTTAATCTCTTACAAAAGCCCCTCTCTGAAAAGGTGTAATGACCCTATGGCTTTTTACCATTTTAGGGACACTGACCAACTCTTGGAAATGCCCCTCTCTGAAAAGGTTTAATGACCCTATAACTCCTTACCATTTTAGGGACACCAACCAACTCAAGGAAACGCCCGTCTTTGAAAAGGTGTGATGGTCTTACGGATCCTTACCATTTTTTACGGACGCTGACGAACTCTGGGAAACGTCCCTCTCCAGAAAAGTGTAATGATCCTATGGCTCCTTACCATTTTAGGGAACCGAATAATCCGGGAAATAACTAAATCCTGGAAATGTCCTTCTTTGAAAAGGTGTGATGGTCCTAGGCTCCTTATTATTTTAGGGACACTGACCAATTCTCGGAAATGTCCCTCCCTGGAAAGATGTGATGGTAATATAGCTCCTTACCATTTTAGGGACACCAACCAATTCAAGGAAACGCCCTCTTTGAAAAGGTGTAACGGTCCTAGGCTCCTTACCATTTTACTGACGCTAACCAACTCTGGGAAACGTCCCTCTCCAGAAAAGTGTAATGATCCTATGGCTCCTTACCATTTTCGGGAACCGAATAATCCGGGAAATAACTAAATCCTGGAAATGTCCTTCTTTGAAAAGGTGCGATGGTCCTAGGCTCCTTACGAAATTTAGGGACACTGACCAATTCTCGGAAATGTCCATCCCTGGAAAGGTGTGATGGTAATTTAGCTCCTTACCATTTTAGGGACACCAACCAACTCATGGAAACGCCCTCTTTGAAAAGGTGTGATGGTCCTATGGATCCTTACCATTTTTACGGACGCTGACCAACTCTTGGAAACGCCGTGCCCTGGAAAGGCTTAATGGCCTCTGGTTCCTTCTTTTACACGGGGGGGGGGGGACATTAACCAACTCTTGAAACACTACGGTCATTCTTTCTAGCTCCTTACCCTTTTGAGAGGGAGGATTGGACTAAGCTCACTAGAATACCGTAAATATTCTCAGTGATTTGTTCTCTTATTCTTGTGGCTGTGGTAGCTCAGTCGCTAGCACACCAGGCTCGTAATCTGCAGTTTCCAGGTTCGAGTCCCACTTGGTAGAACTCTGAGATTTTTCTCCGCAAATCTCCCCACCCTGCCCACGTTCCGTAGGGGACACCGATGGATTTGAAAAGGTCGTCGCACGTCGGACGGGACGTTAAGCCGTGGATCCCTATGCGAGAGAACCATAACCCTGTGCACGTTAAACTCGCTGGATGGCCTTGACGGGAGGCTACCATCTGTCTGACAACAGCTGTTCCATGTGGGTTCCCACCCCCAAATTTCTCTGAGCCTTCGTGGTCCTTGTGACCTGGCCATTTAGCCCATAGTGTGCAAAAAAGTGCCTCTCAGAGGAAAAACAACCCAACGTTAAAGAACACGCTGGATGGCCATGACGGGAGGCTACCATCTGTCTCCCATCAGCTGTTCCAGTTGGTCCCCTCCCCCAACCTTCTCTGAGCCTTCGGGCTTCTTGTGACCTGGCCATTTAGCCCATGGTGTGCAAAAAAGTGCCTTTCAGAGGTAAAACAACCCAACGTTGAACCCAACGTAAAACAACCCAACGTTGAAGAAGAAAGGGGACCCACTGGGACAGCTGTTGGGAGACAGATGGTAGCCTTCCGTCAAGGCCATTCAGCGTGTTCTTTAACGTGCACAGGGTATGTCTCTCCCGCACACGTGGCCACGGCTTAACGTTCCATCCGACGGACGGTGGCCTTTCCAAGCTCATCGGTGTCCCCTACTGACCGTGGGCAGGGCGGGGAATTTTGCTGTTTTGTCAGATGGATTAGAATAAAAGCTTTATATTTTTTTTCCCACAGACAATTCTCAGGACTTTATGGCTGGAAGACGACATCAAAATGGCCATCGATGCTCCAAGATTCCATCACCAATTGCTACCGGATCAGATCTCCCATGAAAAAGATTTCCCACAGGTAAAGAGAAAAAAAAAATTATTTTTTGCATCCAGTATATCTTGTTGAATAACCGTAACTACCTAACAGTCGCTGAGAAAAGTATCCGAACACTATGGTCGACTACAGAATTCAGAAAAAATGTCTGGCAACGATTTACTTTTTTTTGAAAATTAGTGATTCTGGCAACCTTCGTGTCACGTGACACGAAGGTTGCCAGAACCACTAATTTAAAAAAAAAAAAGTCGTTGCCAGATATTTTTTCCTGAATTCTGTCACGTGACACAAAGGTTGCCAGAATTACTAATTTCTAAAAAAAAAGTCGTTGCCAGATATTTTTTCCTGAATTCTGTCACGTGACACGAAGGTTGCCAGACTCACTAATTTCTAAATAAAAAGAGTCGTTGCCAGATATTTTTTCTGAATTCTGTCACGTGACACGAAGGTTGCCAGAATCACTAATTGCTAAAAAATAAAAAAGTCCTTGCCACATATCTTTTTCTGAATTCTGTCACGTGACACGAAGGTCGCCAGAATCACTAATTGCTAAAAAAAAAAGTCGTTGCCACATATTTTTTCTGAATTCTGTAATCAACCATAGTGTTCGGATACTTTTTTGAGCGACTGTACATTAATACATAAAAGCAGTACATCGGTTAATCTTATAGCCTGACATCAAAAAGTCGTCCAATTCTCACATTTTGCTTGAAAATAAATTATCCCGAATGATTTATTGTAATGACAACATATTCGATTAAATTTCGGTCGATTAATTGTTATCGCATCACCACCGACATATTTTCTCGTCGAACTCATCTACCACTTAATTGCACCGGAGTTAATTCAAAGATCCCTTACTCCATCAGAAAGATGATCTTGGGTTCCTTTCGTTTTTTGTTTTTTGCTGTTGGCAACTGAGCAAAATTAGCGCCCCCCCCCATATTTCTGGTACAAGATATCCCAAAATGTGCTCAGAATTCCCCACATAAGAAACTAATCAATATTATCATCATCATCATCATCATCCTCAAGCAGCCATGGGCTACGGAGGTCCAACCAGACCGTGCAATTTAGTTTTCCAAGCAAGTCTGTCCTGAGCTACATCTGCTGCCAATTCTAACAAGGTCCTGTTTGACATTGTCTGCTCACCGCATCCTAGGTCTCCCCTTCTTTCTCAGGCCTTTAGGCACACTGTTCATAACCCTATTCGCCAATCTATAATTATTCATACGGGCAACATGGCCAAACCAACGGAGTCTCTCTCTGCACAATATGCTGCTTAAAGGAGGTTGCAGACTCCTTGCCTAACCTCATCATTAGTTACAAAGTTGAACCACCTAATGCCCAAGATGCTGCGTAAGCATCTAGAATCAAAAGCATCTAGTTTCCTGTTATCTTGTTTGCAAAGTGTCCAAGTTTCACTACCATAACTAACCCTAGAAAGAACCAAACTATTATACAGTCTAATTTTAGTACGAATATTTTTCCATACTCTCCATAGATTCTTAAAAGTTCCAGCGGCTTTTGAGTTGGGTTCTTTTACCTCTGAGGAGCACTTTTTTGCACACCATGGGCTAAACGGCCAGGTCACAAGGACCCCGAAGACTCAGAGAAGGTTTGTAGAGGAGATCCACTGAAACAGCTGTTGGGAGACAGATGGTAGCCTCCTGTCAAGGCCATCCAGCATGTTCTTTAACATGCACAGGGTATGGCTTTCTCGCACACGGGGTCACGGCTTAACGTCCCATCCGACGGACGGTGGCTTTTCCAAGTCCATCGGTGTCCCCTACTGACCGTGGGCAGGGCAGGGAATTTTGCGGAGATAAGTCTCAACGCTGACCCAGCTAGGAGTCGAACCTAGGAACTGCAGATTACGAGCCTGGCGCGCTACCGACTGAGACACCCTCGCCCCTCCCAGCGGCAATCCCTATTCTATAAATGGAATAATAGTGTTAGAAACACATATTTACCAAACAGAGAAATAGTCAAAAAACCTTAATGAATCTATTTGTTTGAAAGCAATACAAGGAGGTACAGTCGCTCAAAAAAATATCCAAATACTATGGTTGATTACAGAATTCAGAAAAAAATATCTGGCAACGATTTTTTTTTTCTGATTTCTGTCACGTGACACGAAGGTTGCCAGAATCACTAATATCTTTAAAAAAAAAAGTCGTTGCCAGATATTTTTCTGAATTCTGTCACGTGACACGAAGGTGGCCAGAATCACTAATTGCTAAAAAAAAAAGTCGCTGCCACATATTTTTTCTGAATTCTGTCACGTGACACGAAGGTTGCCAGAATCACTAATTTCTAAGAAAAGGTCGTTGCCAGATATTTTTTCTGAATTCTGTCACGTGACACGAAGGTGGCCAGAATCACTAATTGGTAAAAAAAAAAAAGTCGTTGCCACATATTTTTTCCTGAATTCGGTCACGTGACACGAAGGTTGCCAGATCACTAATCTCTAAAAAAAAAAAAGTCGTTGGCAGATATTTTTTCTGATTTCTGTCACGTGACACGAAGGTTGCCAGAATCACCAATTTCTAAAAAAAATCGTGGCTATATATTTTTTCTGAATTCTGTAGTCAACCATAGCGTTCGAATACTTTTTTCAGCGACTGTACAATTGGTCCCCTTTGTTTCCGTAAAGTGTAAT